>QNGE01000173.1:146608-206653 GCA_008508345.1 Paragonimus westermani | reverse complement strand
AGAGAAAGTCAGATGAAGAACAAGCAGGATTCAGATCCGGTCGGGGGGGGGTGTGTTGATCACATTTTTACCTTACGACGGATCTTGGAAAATCGGCATTTATATAGGTAGCCGACAGTCGTGGTCTTTTTGGACCTGAGGGCTGCATTCGATTCAATTGCTCGTAACGTTCTCTGGAGCTGTCTCCTTCGCAAGGGAGTACCAGAGAAATACGTGAATCTATTGAGATCACTGTACGCTCACTCTGCAAGCAGAGCGAGAGTTTATGGACAACTGTCTCGAGCGTCCATCACTTCTAGTGGTGTTCGTCATGGGTGTCCGATTTCCCCCTTCCTGTCCAATTTTGTCATGGACGACATTCCGGAGGGTTCGCTTCGTGAATCCAGTGGGATTGGCGCAAGATTGACCACCTGGATTACGCGGACAACATTGTCTTACTTAGCCCCTCCACCGAAGGCGTGCAGATCATGCTGAACAACGTGCGTGATCGGGCTGGTTTGTATGGAATGCGCTTCGCACCATCAAAATACAAAGTGCTGCTTCAAGGCGGGGGCATTTCCACCCCTACTTTCTTCATCGCAGGTAATCTGCTTGAGACTGTGGACAGCTTCACATACTTGGGTAGCACTATCTCGTCAGCCTGTAATATTGCTGATGAGATATCGGCGAGGATAGCAAAGGCACGGGTTGCGTTTGCCAAACTGCGTCATCTGTGACGTCGAAAAGACGTTCAGTTGTCGTTGAAAGGAAGGGTATATAATGCCTGTATGCACTCCATTTTGCTGTATGGTTCGGTGACGTGGCCTATTCACAAGGAAGATATCAACAGGATCGCTGTGTTTTACCATCTTTGTCTCCGCCAATTGGCCCACATTAAATGGACCGATTGCGTGAGCAATGTGGCAGTTCGCCGACGCGTATTTCGGAATGCTCGGGATGCGCGATCAATTGGTCAACTAATTACGTTGCACAGCTTGCGATGGTTGGGTCACGTGCTCCGTATGACAGCTGATCGTTTACCATACCAGGAATCATATACTGAGACCACCAACAGTTGGGTAAAACTGCATGGTGGTCAAGCAACAACGTGGTCACAAAATATGAAGACCTTGACTGCTCCATTGAGCAAAGTGGGCAGGCATCGTCTGCCTGGATGGGGTCCTCGTGATCACACAAACCGCTGGTTAGAGGCGTTATCCTAAATGGCTGTGTCGCAGTCAATGGCGTGCATGTATCTATACCGCTTCTAATTCTTCTGCTTCGTTTTCTGTTAGTATTTGCCGACCTTCATAGTAACATTTCCTTCTAGGATATCCCACGTCACTTATGAGGTGAGCGGCGATCCGAGCCACAGTACCTTTGGTCAGGCTCATGACTGTTATGATGAGGATGATGAAAATAACGTAATGAATTCCGTTATTTTCGCCAGTAAAACTTCATGTCTAACTGGATATTGATGCGCAAATTTCATCGCAAACATCTTTTTCTATATGAAATGCATACACAAGAACCGCCTTTCACAGGTACTTTCTTTCGTGGTTTAAATTCACGTGATTGTGTCCACCCGCGTAGTCATCGTTTTTTGGTTACTGTTAGTCGGCTGAGAGGAACAAAAAACCTCTTGCTTTCGCGGATTTGAATCTTAATTGATGATGATGGTGGCTTCATATCACATCGTGTTTACATCATGTTAACTAATAGTAAATGAGGGTTTTTAAAGATATCCTTGGAAACGCTCTAGAGAGAGAGACGGGACAATGTGTAATCAGGTATGCACGTGTGCATTCTGTTTGACAACAAGTACTCTATACCTGTATGCTATTGTTCTGCTTGAGTTGAAATTATAACAGATGTTAAACAATGCTGTTCTCATTCTCTCCACCCCTACATATTATTTATTTTCGCTTTGCTGATGGTATGAGCACATTGTTGCGCCAATATATGACTGTGATAACAATTCAGTATCATAAAAGAACGCTCACTGAGACCTAGTAAAATAATATTCACAGTTTGTGTAAGATGATTTGTTGCTAGCACTGGAGGTACGAAGGCTCTCGGTATTATTTGCCGTGTTCATTGAAATTTTAATTGGTGCTTACGCTTTATTCACCTCATGAAATTAGCATATACAACAACATGACAACATCATAGGGATTTTAGCGTGCAGTTAAATGGTACTGCTCGCATTGATAGCTTGTTTCCTGTTAGTGACAAAGTTCTTGCTTATGAAACTGCGAAAAGCACTTCGTGAATAGTAAAATGATCAACAGACTACAGAACACTTATCACACAAAATCCTCGCTAGTGCTTCGATGATTTCGACTGGCAATATATAGATTGTGCAGACGGTCTACGACCGACACTGGCTTGTCATTATACGTCGAAAGGTAAGTAGAAACGTAGTTTTAACACTTTATATTGTCCCCTTACGTTCCCACATCGCATTTGGCTATACTGGCCACTCAGGCTGGCAACGTATAATCAGAAAAAACATGTAAATAGACACGGTCGTGGAAGAATTCAGTGTCTAGCTTGTCGCGTTGTTAAATTAACATTTTTTTTGGTGAAGTTGGACAATCACAACATGATTCTCAAATTCATAGGGACAACTCTTTCCGTCGATTCTCATCGTTGACAGCAACAAATATTGTTTGTTCTACGTTGTGCTTTCATACACATATCAAACGCTGAAAGAAGACCAATTGCTCAGTGAATTATAAAACATATAAATCTGGTCAGCTTGGCGGACAGGCCAATATGAGGTGCGAATGTAATTTCATACCAACAAAGTTGAACAACTCTTCAATGATCTGCTCCGTATGGCGTTCAAAATGCAACAGAGATTTGTTCGCTTAGAAATGTTTCAAAAAAGGGATCCAATCCATGAGCGAAAACCACGTGTATGAACTTAACTTCCCATCAGTAACCGATTTGAAAAAGCACACGCTGAATGCACTGGTAAATGTTTCTCGCATACAAAGTACACATGCCCAAATTGTCAGTGAGTTTCACGTTTTTCTTTCAAATGCAAACATCTGTATAATAAAATATGGGTCTTCTTGTCAGAATACGCTCAACAACAACGAGTACTCAGTCCGGGCACGATCTTGGTTGCGACACCGTTTTTCTGTGTAACCTTTGCATAATTCTCGTTTACCTGACTTTCAGCTGTCTAAAACCCATCTTTTTTGTGTTCGACGAAGTAGCAAATTATGCTCACGGATTGTTTATTTCAAAGAATACAGTTTTTCTGTAAGCCATAGGTTTAATCAAGTCGAGCATCAGTTTGATGAACAATACATGCACCAAATATCTTCCGAAGCCCTGATCAGTTCATAATATACCGTTTTGTTCGTACAGTTTGTTGGTCAGCGTAGCCAACTCCGACTTTGGTTTTGTCAATATTTTGCACCTCTACTGACTTAGCAAATCATATTCCATTATGGTGGCTGAGGCTGACCAACCTTAGTGATCAAATATGACAGCTCGAAGGGGCAATCTGGGAAGCTTCTTCGGGATAAGTGGACGCATTGTGGGTGAAACATCGGAGCTCAGTTGTTGCATTGAAACGTTTGAGTACTAATTACCCTGGAATGTGGTTTCCGCTGAAGGCTTTATTCGGTACTCCTTCTGTTTAGATTATGGGGTGAAATTAAGAAGAATCTTGAGTCACTCTCCTCTTGAGATTATGATGTTAGTTTTATGTGTGCCGTTTTTTTTCAGGTCGGTTTGAGAAAAGTGAAATACTCAGTTGACATTTCCACCTTCTTTCAAACCTCTTAATCTTGACATTTTGTCATACCTATCATCCACTAGATGTAATCCAACGTTTGAGTGATCGAGAAAAGGAGCACAGATGTCCATAAAAACATCTCAGACACACGATCTTTCTGCACAGAATAGCAGTTCAGTGTCTTTCGTAATATGCCACAAATAAACGATACGTGTTACGTACGATTCAAACAAGGTGGTTATAATAAGCGTTTGCAATTCTTTTAGTTTAGCATTCGGACAACTTTGTGACAGCTCTCACTTGATGTGAGACCATGCTCTTGCCGAACATCTCTGTTTAAAATTTGAAAATTAATCTCTTTCCGGAGTGTTTTTGTTATGTTGTTCATTCATGTTTCCTGAAGTTTTATATGAAACCTAAACGAAAATATACCCCAAATCCCTCGGGATGAGCCACGTAGCCAGCTTACTTTATATTAACTGATCTGTAAAATAGGTAGCAATTGTGACTCTTTTTTGGGTTTAGCGTGACAGTAGTTACTCTCCTTGTTCTACCTAGCTAGGGAACCAGTAAATAAGATGGCACAACAAACTACTCGAACCCTTTGATAAAATACAGAGTTAATTACACATAATCAGTTCTAGTGAAGTCAACCTCGCACATGTTGCGCTAAGCTGCGGCGTCAAATAACTATTCATTTTCTTTGATGTACTTTTTGGTATACACCCCTAAAATCGCTTTTTGTTCTTCCGTTTGGCAAGTATTCTCGCTCCTCTAAAAGAACGGGACCTTTGCTCTGGTTGTGGTAGCAGTCTAGGTTCACACTGAGCTTTATCCTTCAGTAATCACATATCATTTCAAAACGGTTTCTTTTTATTTCTGTACTTATTAAGTCAGTTCAGTGCCCTCCGACAGTTACGCGAATCATCGGCCCACTTGACGGTCTGAACAAGATGACAAGTCTGGCAAAATTCCATTGTGGAATTGCATCCAGTTTTATTTCAAGTGATCATATTGGGCTATAGCCTGTAGTCTATATTTAAAAGTGAATTAGATACTACGCTTTGTTCAGAGAAAAGGAAAATTATCAAAGCTTTTACGTTAGATCGAACGACATATGCCAGAGAGCGAGTTCTATTAAGGGTATCGATTAGGTAGGTCATTATAATGATACAAGCAGCCCCCCGATTTTACCACTCAAACTGTTTACGAGCATTCAACAAATGGAAGCAACAGTGCGTAATCAGTCAAACAAGTAAACTTTTAAATAAGATTTAGCATTTGAAAACGCGATTGAAACCGATTCAGCTTTTTTAACGGCTCCTCGTGTTATGCGAAGATTTCAAAAGCTGTCAAGAACAGTAACCTCTAACTCGAGAGGAAATCGCAGAATCACAAAGGCCTAAAGATCATATATGTTATAAATGCACTTCACGTTGCTTAAGAATAAAATAACGTTTTTTTACATAGCAACATTCGAATGCTTGGTGCTGTTAAGCAGGTTGTGTCAAGCATAACACAGTGGCAAACGTAGAGAATAGGGCACACAGATGATAATCACGAGGATGAGGGTCACGGATGTTGCTTATATTCGAAACAGAAAATTTCGTATAACCAGTGTGACTTTAGAGCAACGGGATGTAACTTCCACTGTCGAATTGCACAATTCCCGTGACCCCATTATCATCTGTCTGGAAACATAGCACACACTGTCCGATTGTTTGTTGCTACTTGTTAACGCGACTGAAGTACGTTAGCAACGGATAGACACCTACTGGGGATTGCGGGAAGTGTTCATGTTCGATCAAGGTGCACATAAGACAATGTTATCCTCAGTGTGACCATCAATAAGTTTGATCTGTATTTCGGGCATTCTGGTTTTTAGATTTATTAGTGAAGGGAGCAGTGTACACTGTTCTATTTCTTTGTGATGTTACGCCCATAATTTGGGCGCTCATTCGCTGACCGCTAGAAAACTACAGACTGTTAACTAGAGTTCATTCAACCTCGTCTGAAGCCGCCTTCATTGTGCTTCACGACACTGTGTATCTAATTGTTTTCATCGTTAGAACAATTCTACCGCCCCATACAGCGCACTGGCTCAAACTTATCAATCTATTAGCAGATATCATTTTCCGGAGTCAAACCGCTTCAAGGATCCATATTTTCAATTTATGTATTACATAGGTTTTAGTCAGTATCCAAATTTGAACAACGGTCATCTACCAACACCCACACCTAGCAGTTGCTGGGATCTTGCTTTCACACATTTTTGATGCAGTACTCCGTATTCAGTAACGAAACAAACCCAGCCCTTTTCGAAGCTACATAGCACGCAGTGTTTACATAGGTATGAAGTGTCACTTTAGCCGCACAGATAAACGTGGTTGTATGAATCGTTTGACGAACGGTCGAGTTCAAAACTGAAAACTAACAACGTTCTATCTGGTTTTACGCAACCGGAAAAATGTTTACGCCAAACAAAACTGAACTGCGTTCTTTGGAGGATTTTCTGTCCTAAATGAAATGTACATGTGATTATTAAGGCATGTATGCTAATGAGCTAACGCATTCACACAAGCGCGGGGGGTCAAACATCTGTGAGTAGTTGAATCTTTTTACTTTCGGAGTAAATTCAATCAACAACTCTCACAACTGACCTGTAAACTAACGTGCAGCTGTGTTAAACTCAGAAATTGTTCGGAACAAAATTTGAAAGCAATTGGTCATGATGCCTACCACCCAACGGATGGACAACTTCGTTCTGTTTGGGTTTAATCAATAAAACTTACGTCGATGGGTCGAACCCACAACCTATGAGTGGATAGCCGACTGAGAGTATTTAGACTTAATCACGAGACCACTGTAACAAAGTTTCTGAATGCTTCACTGCTGTCAAATGCACCAAATGTGTAAACAAGGCTTAACGTACTAACTGCTACATTTGTAGTAGTATTTATTTCGAGAAAGTTCGTATAACACCCAATTGAAGTGCACAATAGGTTTTATTAGACATGACCAACCAAATGATGTAGACAGAGTTTAATAACCGACAAATTTCCAGCTACCAAGTTTCGGCTATCGATCTAGCTTACACCTGGCATAATTTTTATGAGTGTGTAGGAGAGCAGTTTTGATTAGGGCGCAGAAAAGTATAGCATTTGGAATAAACGATTTGCAAAACAAATGATCTGGTAACCCTTCGTGAATTTTGGTTTCGGTGATTCACACAATTTGAACATCTCTGATATTTGGTCATATAGGACACATACCTGAACACTACGCCTTTTCTTCTGCCATTCATAACCGTCAACCACCTCCTCTAACGCACTGGGGACACACACCTTTTAACTCACACTGGAAAAAATCTGAAAAGAATGCAGCCTAAGACAATTCCAAAACCACGATTTGCAACAGCTGTGCGTATACAGTGCTTTGTTTGTGCTTGTCTGTCGGAAAGACCGTCGACATTCAATCGAACGATTAGAAATAGTCATATTAATACAGAATTTTCGGTTGTAGATTAGCTCTAAACGGTAGTTTCTAAACCATATGGTAAACCGGTACAACTCGGTATGGAACTGTTTGGTTTTGTGGCACAGATTTTAATCGGTGTTACATTACTTAAGAGCAGAATGTTCGTTTCGTCTACAACCCATAAAACCGGGCCTGCCTTTCAGTTGAATGTTCTCGGTCGTAATTATTATTCATGAATCAGTGTTACCAATCCGAACGTTCCACACTATTGTTTTCGTGAGCGTTGTACTCAAAAGTTTTGAGTTCAATAAACTTTATTCAAGGTCTCGCTTTTGTCATCAGCTGAGCATTAAAATCTCATTCAACAAGTGGCTCTCTTTCATCTATAGAGTCAAAGCACACTGAAAAATCTATTTAGTATCGGTATTCTTAGTTAAATTCAGCAAGCAAGAGGTGCGATATATAACCACCGATAATAAGATCAAAATTAAAGCCATTTATGATTGCATTCGTATGCCATGATATTTAAGAATTTAGTTTCCAAAAAATACGTTCATCGATACGACAAACTGAAGTTTCCGGTGGCAACTTACCTTGGTCATGTGAGACACAGTCTTCAGTGAACTAATTTCCAAAAACTACGTACTTTATGGTCGGCATTACTTCATGTAAGCCGGAACCATCTTGGGTTAGGAAACATGTAGGTACGTTTGGTACAACTAAGATTTTGCTTCTGTCATCCCCCTATGAAGCTGAAAATTCCCCGACTTAACTCTGTTATGCAAACAGCATCATTAAATCAAGTATATGAAACAATGATCAGTAACAGTTGAGTGGGCAAACAGCACGGGAGTTGGGTTACGAAACCTTGATCCACTTATCCAGATTGCATACCAAACATTATTATGAAATAAGAAAACAAGATGAATATGTTTTTAACATTAAGTTCACGTAAGGTGACAAAATGAACGACGTGTGAGTGGTGATAATGGATTTTATAAAAATCAATTTAGAAGGAATTTAATCAACACCAGCATTTGTGGGCAAGTGACACACAACAGCCTGGAACAAATGACGAAAATGGAAACCGATACAAAACCGGCTGAGCAAGTTTCTGGAACACAAGTGAATAGATGCAGTGAAATGTTTTCGTTGACAATGTGATGTATAAAGCAGTGCTTCAAAATTTTGACTTGTTGATTTCATACAAAGTTAAACCGATAATGATTTTACATATTAGCAAAACATCGAGGTTGAAGTGGCGACGTGCAAAAACAATGAGATGCAAACTATGGGCTGAACGTTTCTTGTAACAACTCTAGTTTCTAAAATAGTTGTACGCATTTACACTGGTCAGTGCTCACACAGTAGGATTCCTAACAAAAACTACCAACACCCACTAACTTGGTTGGATTCTGGTTAGATAAAAGTTCATTTGCTACCTTGCTGTAGATGCTAGGAAAATAGCAGCTTAATGATTCAATTTGTTTCAACTCATTCGTTTCCCCGCGAACCTTATTAGGAATAAATTATTTCTTATAAATTAACTGCTCTAACTGTTAGCTGTTGCGAAACCAGCCATGCGGTCAACAAAGCATAAGGACCGAACTTACGTAGAAAGCAAACCTAACAGTTCTAACCCCAAAACCTCCCATAACAGCTAGGTTCGGAACTAACAGGCTATCCAAGTGTCAGGCAACGTAACATGGGTCATGATGGTCTAGTTGGTCATTCCGACTTCGTATTGCAGAAGAACACCTAAAACTGTTAGAGGTTAGACGGAACGCCCCTCATGACAGTTCATGTAATAAGTTTAAGGAGATCCGTAAGAAGCTGGGTCTTAGTCTGATCGCTGACCTTGAGACAGAGCTATTGGAGAACACCAACGAAATGGAAACCGTTTTTTATTCAGGTAACACCGACAGACTCTTCAATCTTATCAGTGCTACTGTTTTCAGGAGATCGTCGGTCAAATATATCATCGAGGCAGATAGCACACTCATCTATAATCGGTACAGAAGCTTACAGTGGTGGGCGAAACAGCTTGTAAGTCAATTTAGCTGCCTCTGCTGTGTTGCCGCCAGTAACTTGTGTTGTAGCACCTTGATTAGTAGATTTATGATCGCCCACTAAAACTGAGGCTTGCAACTGAATTTTGGCTGTCAAAAGTAATACAGCTGCTGGCGCAGACAGTCTCACGCCGATACACTTCAAAGCACGTGCGAAACCGTTAGTATAAACCTAGACTTAGTTGTTTAAATGAGAAGGAGAATTTCTGTCCGCTGGGTTTACTCGACAGTAGTTTGTTGTTGCTCTTGTTGAAACCATAAGGCCCTCAACTTGACCCTTGCCACTATTAAGGTTCTGGTATTTATTACACTTCGCCAAATCATTACATATGGGAAGGCAGGTGTTCAGGAAGAAAGGCTGGACGATAAGCTAATGATCACACCTTAACTAGCTGTCAAGTTCAGCAGCAGTGTCATACGCGCCGTTAGTCAACAGTTTTCGTTCTTCTCAATCCTAAGATCGCTTTTGATTAATTAGATTCACATACGCCTTTAGAATAGCCTACGCGCAGTGGTGTACCGACCAAGTATTTAAACCTAACCTCGGCGCTTTAGTTCCGCATTTAGTTCCAAGTTAGAAGAGCAGCTTACGTCGGGACCGTCTACTTTTAAACTTTTTATTCAAAAAGTTTGCGGCGCGCAAACGATACCGGGGTGGACTTCATACCTGGTGGAAGGATGGCTTACCTTGATCATGCTGACGACAAGGTTTTGTCGAGTGATAGTTTTCAGAAAGCATAAACAGTGTTGTAAGTAAGTTCGTGTTGCGCTTTGTAGCTTGAAGTTACCAAGTGCATCTAAAAACCCCTATGATTGCGTGGGTTTGTTATTGACTAATGCGACTATGGAAGATGCTGCCCGGTGTGCGTGCTTTGGGGATAGCATCAATAACAACGTAAGAATAGGGAACAAAATGGAAACTAGCGTCTCCAAAACTATAGTGATGGACGCCAGTAGGATACTTTTGACGACGGATGATCACTTCTTTGGAGGTCGTGCGCAACATAAATGGGACGGCTGTGAAGGTTGTGCTTATTCACTACTGCGAAGCATGGCCGCTCAGGTTGAAAGACCAGAAATGCTTTCAGCTGTATGACAATCACTGTCAGTATTTCATTGTTTGCACCGGGTTGCATCAACCGTTAATTGAATAGAAGCTTAGAAAGCAAATATTTGTTAATGAATGCAAAATCGTTTTTCCTTGTTCAGTAGTCCAGTCCACACGGAATTAGACGGTTAGGTCTGACCTCAAGGATGCCAGCTAGTTGACTGCCACACAGTGCTCTTTGCCGATGCTGCGGCTGACTGGCTTAGGGCACCAGGTGCACAGACGATGACTTGGTGTAGAGAGGCAATCATTAACCAAGGTGTTAGCCAACGTAGGCTTGGTTTCCCTTTTAGGCTGGTATCTTCTCGACCAACAGTAATGGGGATTAGGGACATTAGGTTGAATGGCTAACGAACTGGCTCAGTACCGTAAAGGTTGTCACTTTTTGGCCTAGTTTGTGAATTAAATGTACTTAATGATGTGGGCCAGTGAAAATCGTCTTGATGATAACCAAACTTTTGCTTACACCTCGGGTGGTTTTACAAGCTGCAGGCACCCTGTAGTTGCATATTTAGGTACAGACCTGATTGCTTACGGTTGTTTGGTTTTCTCCCTGTCTTTCGTTATTTTTCGTTTAGTGCTTGCTTCTTGTGCATGTTTACGTTGCTGTTAAGCATCAGAGTGAATAGCCGGTATATCTCTATCTATGATAAACACGATTAACTTTATGGAGGCAATCAGCATAGATTTGGTCGTTTACCCTCAGTGCTGCTTATTACGATAACACTTCGGCGATTCATGTTAGCGAAGTACTTTAAGTAACAGCTTTTCGTCCACCGTCACTGCCGTTAATAGTTTTCAATCATTGAATTTACAATTAATTTGATGAAGCATGCAATTCAAAAGAAGCCTAGTTGTAAAAATGTGGGTTTCCGCTAGAGCTGAGCCATTAGCAGAAACATCTTCTGTGCTATAAAACTAAGTTCTGTTTATGATGATTCGTTAGAATGATAGAAAATAATAGAAATTCTTGCTGCACATTGATAACCTAAACGAATTAGACAGTGAAACAGACGTACAACGATTTGACTTTTTGTCCGTACTCCACAATCAACGGTATAAAGCATGAAAAATGAGACCTGGTGAACTGATATATTACGACCAGATTTATGCAACTAGTGTTATAGAAGGAGTTTGTAAGCTCTCTCAATCACTTTCGTAGGCATAATACTCAGTAGTAAACTAGAACACGTATTTCTATTGGAACGCAGTGCGCAGGTCATCGAGTTGTATTACAACAACCTCAGTCTACCAACTCGATCGACGTGTGACGTGTTGTCTTCGCGTATTCAAAAATGGACGGATTAGAATTCTGGAAAAAGAGGTCACCTACTTTCCACCGTGCTTAAGTTTTCCCGCCGTCTGGTTCTGCATGTTGGACCGCTCGTCAAGTCAGATGTCAGTATATTCTCTTTTGTAAAAATGAGTGAGATATCAGCCGAAGTGACCCATCATATGGCAAATAGAGGTCTTGTTGACTACGTGGAACAGCTTCTGTAAAAGCCTGCGTCCTACGAAACGGCTAAACTTCACATGAATGTGATCGATGGGACGTTGGAATGCGTTGAACGCCGTCCATCAGTTAAAAAATTGAAACTGAATCCGGAAACATTTGCGTAGTATCTACTGATTCTCTTTTAATTATGCGTATAAGCCCGTTTACGCCTTTGTCTAGCCGACACCGTCGTAGCACTGGTCGAATAACATGATAGATGGCCTGTGTGAGTTAAGACAACTGCTGCAGACAAGTAGAGACCATTTGATTTGAATACACTTGGTTGGCTGATTTAGTTAATGGTGTGTTTCAGCAAAACAGAAGAATGGTGTTGCAGTTGACATCATGTGATGAAGATGGGTCGGTGTGCTTTTTTACGAGTTAATTTAAATTGCCGCAGGAGGTACACGAGGTTCAATGTCAAACATACCAAGCATCATTTGAAACAGTGCACACGGTTATTAGGGCGATTGTACATGTCGAACACCTGGGATTTGTTAATGACAGTAGGTTTAGCAAGAGACGACGTACGTAAACGCCTGATCCAACTAGAAGTAGTCCAAAGAAAGTACGGAGCTCAAACTAAGTTCCTACAAACCTCGTCGTTCTCAACAGCTACGAGTGAACCATAGTAATGATCTGTGATAACTCAATATTAGCAGGATTCAAGATACTATTTTCCGAAGTAAAGAGGGTTTTAGTATCAACAGACCTTGTTACGAAGCTCAGGTTTAGTCTCCGGTTTGCAACAATCACGGTATCGTCATGCTGGTGGCTCCTACAAGGTTCCCTGAAAGTTGCGTTAACACATGACCCGCTTTCAACTGATACTGTAGATAGATATACATAGAAAGTTGTGAAAACTAATGTTGCCAGATGCGTCTTTCTCTCTTTATGCATAATATATTATCAATTCATTCAAAACGGTCTCCGAGGATACAGCTGCACGAATTCAAAGAATTATACTGTAACGTGAATAGTTCCGTTTCCAACACTGTTTCTGGAATGAATGAAAACAAAGTTATACGTATCCTTTATTTATTAAGCTTTATCATTATAGTGATTCTGGTCGGTACATCTACAAGACAGGTAATTGAGTGTTTAAATCAGAATTTAGGTCGCTAATCAACCACTGTAAACAAAAGTGTCAGTAATGTCAGGAGTAGGAACCCGTATTCGTTTGTGATGGATGTTGTTCGTAAACAGATAATCTAGCTGATTACGATGTGGTAAGGGCATCCCTCATACAGTGATGCAATGATGAGTTCTTAATTTCAATCATTGTTTCAAGTGGTATCTCACCTATCGTACTACCACAGACATTGAGTAAAAGGCGCTTAGTGGCCAGATAACACGCTTTCTCAGTGAACCAGTTCTAACCCTGTCATAACATTCTTTTCAGTAAGAAATGCCCTCCAGAAAAGATAACATTGTCACTCCTAAGTGAATGTTCTTTTGGTTACTAGAGAGGAATCGATTTTATCCCGTGAAACACAATCAGTTTGACAAGAACACACTCAAAAGGGTAGCGTTAATTTTGTCCAACTTATCGAAAAAGGCGTCCGCCCATAATCACAATTTGTTTCATGAAGGCTATTTGTAGTTATCAGAACAATGTAGGAAGTATGATGTTGAATCGCGATGTTATAGCTGATTTCAGTGCTTGAGCAGTCATCACTGAATAGTCAAGCACCAAGCGTCACATCAAATAGTTATGTAGTGAAGGCAAGCGTTCGCATTATGCTATTCACACCACTAATATTCAGTAGTAAGGCAACAGCATGGATTTTGACGTTGAAGTAGCTGCGGTAAAAGTACAGGAAGTAAATAACGGGGCGAAACGTGAGGAAAGACTGCATTTCAGAAAAGTATACTGAATAATTCATCACTAAAATAAACACAAGAAGATGTTGCAAACAAGATTCGCCTCTTTCTTTCTCCGACAAACATGAGACAGGCATTCGCAAAGCGACTGCATCGTTTGCGCCAACGAAATCCTGTGATGCGATTCTAGCATGAAGACTCTGACCAATTCTTTTTAGTCATGGTTACAAACAGTAATTTCTGACTCCAGTCGGTCCCACACCATAATAGTCTATTGTGGACGCTTGTTTGCTTTGGTTTACGGAACACAATTGTCGCTGAATATGTCTTAGATTAGTGTCAACGTTAGTGTGCAAATTACACATATGCTTCTGAAAGAAACACGTAAAAATTAATCACGAACGGACGAACGTACAGCAATGACTCACCATGAGGTCATCATAAGTCATCTACGTTTAGGCCGATAATATTTACTAATTCAGACCCGGTATGAGCCTGAACAGGGAGTAATCTGGATCAAGTCAGCGTCTCCTACAACGGTGACGCACAATATCCAAGTTGATTACCCTAACTTTATTTCGGAGTTTCGGACAAAGTTGGAGATGCCATAAGCTATTCACAAATTTATGCTCCAGGCGGACTGTTTTTTTAGCGGGTATCTTACGCAGAAGGTTCGCACCTGACTAAGCCTCTTCTCCTCTGATGGCACTGTGCCCATCAAAAATTCTCTTCCTGTGGAACAACGCGAGAGCTTCCTCAAATGAACAGTTGTATGTAGTCTTCCGTATTGGAAATGAACGGTGACTTAGTGAGCATTAAACACGCCTAAAACCGCCCTAAATGCCCACGGTTGAGCTCTCCACGTATTGGATTGTTTCATCCTCCCATCCGAAGTGATAATTTAAGATTTGAAATGGCTTTTCCAATATTTAGAACAGCGTGCACTATTTTGGACACAAACATGTGATGGAACTGGCCCTTGATACATCGTGTAAGCAACATTCCCTTTCGCGTGATCGTTTTTTCAGGATACCACCGATTAAAGCCAACAAACTTTTCGAAACTGTCGAAAACATATGAACGGCCTCCTCACTCTGTCGCAGCAGAGTCTCAATAAACTTAGATACTGAAGACTGTTTCTGTTCATGATGCGCGAAAGCTGTCTTCTAATGATGTCATTTTATGGGAAATAAGCGGATGGAACTACTTAACACTCACGAGTGTTTTTACGGGTATTTCAACTGTCTGAAGGCTTGAAGTGGCATATCGTATGTTTTTTATTGTATAGCAAATAGCCCATGGTAAGCCTCTTTTGGAAAAAGTCAAGTGAACTCTAGAAACCCCATAAAGACTCAAATGCCTTCAATGTTGGGGTTAATATTTCTTTCAGCTTAAATGATAACAAGCACGATGTACTTGCAGTCATTTTGCATTTACAGTGGAGATATTCCAGAAATTTACAATCACATTAAATGGTTCGTATACCGAACTTAGCGGAGTACTTGCGAATACTTGGTATAAGTGAAAAGCTGCCTCAGAATTAAAACGTTTCCTACGGTGCTGAATAGATGGAGAAAAAAATAAACGGCTTGAAGCTAAGGTAGTATTGCGAGGCAAGAGGCATGTGGTTAACCTTGGTCTGAAGTTGCAACAATACAAATTACAGATGAATAATTTGGTAAACGTTATGTGCATTGTCTGTTCTTCAAAACTTTATTCTCAAAAAGTGATTTGGAAGGCATACTCAGTACAAGTTGCTACACTTCCATCTGTGTACTAATGAAATGATGTTGTGAAAACTTTCAGAGTGAAACATGATGACAAACTTATTGTCATATTGTACAAATATGTTCAACTCAGTTGCGTGTATCGCCGATTGAACAGGCTAGCTATAAAGTCTATCTGAATGCGAAGGTTGCTATCACATGTGAGTGATATTCAACTTGAAAATAAACCAAATTCCCGACTACTCATCAGTAATCTAAAATATCGCCTTGCATGTTAAATGAGATCAGTGATTTCGACTTTTCTCGGAGGTCCTAATTGCGAGGTTATCAACTGGAGTTAACAGCACAGTTACTAAGTCTCCTCTCAAGGCTAGTGAGCAACCTGATCATTTTTCACAAGCGAAAGTGGTTGCGCGTTCAGATTTGATAATTCGGTAGCGCCTAATGTGAGGTCAACGACGCAGTGGTGAACACCGTTGCCTCTTGATTGGAATGGCGGCAGTTCAAATCCCGACTGTCGTAAGGATACTCACTACTGACGACCTCTAATGAGAGCAAAACTCGAGCCTATTGCTTCTTTTCGAAAGTGGCTGGCCGCAAAGTCTGTACTGTGGATAACTCTCTGTGTGTTTAAAAAATTAGAAGTCCGCGTGCAATGCAACGATGTTTGGATTACTGGAGCTTAATTAACTAATTCATTCACTGGGTGAAAACATTTGTAAATGCAGCCGCGGTCACGGAACCAATAGCTGTTTTAGTTGACCAAAAGCAAGAGTTGGCATAACGTACCGAGTTTTATAAAAATGGTTGGTTTTATGCAAAAGTTTTATCGCCCTGACATCTTCAGAAACAAGAGTGTAGTTGTCAGACAATAGCTTCCTTGTTTGCAGGATCGACCAAGGTTCTGTTAAGCTGTATACAAATTTGTACACCAAGTTGGATCACTTATACCGAACAGCTTAGTCCACATGATTTATTTGTCAGCGCATGTACCGATATGCAAATTTGCTGAGTTGAGCTGCGGACCAGCACACTTTGGTGTGACCCTTCGACGTGTGAGGGCCAGAACGGTTTCTACAGCTCAACTGCGGGTAACTCAGTGGTCAGTGCCTGTTCAGATCAGTTGACGGGTATAGCTACTTTGTGAAAGAGCTCCATTGTTAGTACCAGGTGGGCATGCCGTCACTTACGTACACTCGCTTTTCGACTCATGTGATCTCCGACTTTGTCATATATTCTTACATCACCCGATTGTAGTAAAGAGTCATCTTACTCGCCAAGCCTTCCATACAAGTGGTGCAATGGATCAGCAGTACCTTCTAAATATTTGACAGGAGAATAATTGTGTTCCTCGTCTAAGATAAAATGAGTCTTTATGCAAAGTTTCATCCCCACTCACTTTGATATACTTGGTAATTTCTGTCGGACAATATTGCTGATACTTGTTCATAACTCGTGCCTTTTTCGATCAAGTCACCGGTGAATCGATCCAAAGTAACCATCTCAGCCCTACCGGTCGATCAGTTAATTCCTCAGGGATGGTCGGAATGACCACCACCACACAATGTCTATATTTCTGTTACTTCATCTAATTTTCCATAACACAGCCGGAACACATCACTCTAACTCCCACACTTAGGTGTACTGCCACATAGTGAGCTGTATTTTGGTCTCACTGGGATTGCTCGTAGCGATGTAAAAACCTCTTTAATGAACACGTTGTGTGCAGCGTAGATAAAATGCTCGGTCGGTACTTAAACGCTAGCAGTCAGACCAGATTGTAATATTCATCCCAGATGAGTGGATATTTGATCACAAGAGTGAAGGTGCACCGGAGTGAATGGACAACAGTCCTTAACTTGTAAAGTCGAAGAGAGATCATAAGTGATATTAGCTCCTGTCCATTTAACACGTTTCTCAGGGTTCGTTCGTGACACTGGTGCCCGCTAATAAATGAATTTCAGTTAGTTCAAATAAGTGAAATTTGAATGCGGGTACGTGATAGTTTTGAGTGAAAGACTAACATTTTCTCCGACCGCTGTCAAATACAGCGAGTTATCGCCAATCGAGGCTGGTTTTTGTCGGTGTTGCACACCAAGACAACGTGCGAATATGAGAAGCATAACGGAAGACAGTTCAGTCGAACTTGAAAAATCCACCTAACGGAGCCCTTATCTAATAGTTCGCATCAAAGACAGAAATACTTCGGTGGTTTGCGTTGACACATAGTTTTCACACAAACTGTGAACAAAAAAACAAAACTTACAATTAGGCGGAAAGGAAGATAATGGAGTTGATTCCTAAAAAGTACTGTCTGAAATCAAATGTTCAACATCAAGATGCATGTACTTTTGCGAACAAACGCCCCAGCTACAGGTGAAATTAAAGTGACATTAGTATAATATCTATCCATGGCTTTCGCCGTCCCACATTACAGATTATGGCCAAATGATCGATAATAAATTTATTGGCTACTCACTCCGAGGACAACTCAACGAAATAGTAATGAAAACGTTATCAAAACCACACCCAATTAGCCACCAGCCTTCTTACAGCCTTCAGTCCCAAACTGTTTGTTTTACGAGACACTATCAGATGGTCTGACAATGACTGTTGCGAACAACCAGCAGTGTCGAATGGCGGTTATTTTACCACGAGTTCATGTATGTATTCGAAGTAGAAGGTTAAACGGAATTCATATTAAGTTAACGCTAAAAAGGGTCGGTTAGAGAAGAGAAGTCTGCTTGTTCTACCCAGATGTTGGATTCAAGTGAGAGTCATCCAGTAACCATTTCAATATCTAAAACCTGCGAACAGGGAAGAATCGTAGAGTAATACACGGAGTAATTGATGCGTTCTTTCTAAACATAACCCTGAGAATCAAAGCAGCATTAAAGTATTTACGAACGGTCAAAGTTTTATTTTTTAATTTTACTGTAAAGCAAAGTGACAGTTTGTATGAGTAAAAGCTTATAATGGTGTCAGGAATTTCCAAATACCACAAGACTTGTTGCAATGTGAGCTTTCATTCGTTTCATTATTTTTTTTCATTTGTTTTCAATAATATGATTGCTCTGTTCCACAGAAAACACCTTAAAATCAGTTTACTCAAACGTATGCCCTATGAACAGCAAATAGTCGATGTTCAGTTCGAGCCCAACCAAAATTTGCGTGTAATATTTCAACAATGGCAGCCTGAAACGTTACGAATGTCTAACCGATTTGGCCATTCAAATTCACACTGTGTTCACGTGACTTTAGCTTGACCCAATCATGTGAACGGACTACTTCGACCTGGTCGATGACCATCAAGTTTCTTTTCGTTGATTGGCTGAATGATCAAAGTGTTATCAGGCCAATCACGATAGTGCAATGAATGTTCACTTCGGAAATGCCCAGTTAGCACGTGTGAATTCAGTGCAAAGCCAACGATTAGTGTTCAAGCTTGTACTACAGGATTATGGGTTGTTTGCTCGTACACAGCCAAACAAAAGTAGCGGTTCATTTGTGCGTGAGAAACTGACCGTTTCAAAGGGATAAATTTGTAGTTACACTGATAAAAAGAAATGGGAGCTATACTCTCGAGACATCGTGGGACACCAGATAACATCAGAAAAACATCAAGTTCCGTGACCGAGGTAAGCACAATCTGACTTTCTTTTCGTAGACGTAAAAACACCGACTGGGACAAATTCATTTATTAATCTTAGACTGTTGCGTGTCACCTACAGAGGCAGTAAGAGAAAGAAAACTTATCTTTTCTTGTGGGTACTTCCTAAAAACTCTCAAACGATGGGCAAATAATCACAAAAATAAGAGGCCCTCATTTTTGCTTTCCTTTTTGCTAAGTGCTCTTTGTTCTCAAACTTGTTTCCATTTATATTTTCGGTTGATTATGACCAACATACATTCCATTCATAGGATCTCACTTGCCTATATATATATCTGCCTGAAATTGACCATTGCGAGTTAAGTTGATAATTTGATGTGTATTTAATAGTCAATGGTAATAAAGAGTAGAACGGTTTCGTAACTGTTGTTGCCACAGTCCTGAAGTCTGAAAACATGCGATACTATGGATGGTTTTGTCAAATAATTGATAATCTCGGCCCGTTTTGCTAGGTGAAGACGTGTTTTTGCTAGGTGATTTTGGGAAGCTAGGGTTGCACTTTTCACCCTCCTTCAAGAGATGCAACTTCAAAACTGCGATATTTAACGCGCTTACATTGATATATCTGTCACAATGGCAAGTGAACATGCGGGTGCATGTCAATATAAGTGGTTTAGACTGTACCAGTTCTGATCTGAACCATACACATTAACTCTATATCAAACCCAAGATAATAAGACGTAAGCATTTTGGTGGATCGCAGAATGATTTAAATGTGAATCAAGATTTTCACACATTTAAATACATTTGCTCTTATACTTGACATGTAGCAGTATAGCCAGAATTGCATCAGAGGAAATCTCCAAATCATCCGCCAAAGTAATATCACAAGATACTAGGCTAGTTGAAACAGTTAATTTGTGTGCGTGCCTCTCAATTAACACAGTATCATTCCGACTAACCTTCCACTGTGTCACAATAATTATATAGTGAACCACTGGGTTATCAGACGATACATTTAAACATCAACCAAAGAAGAAGTTTCAAGGTATCGAACTGAATGAAATCAACCGTGCTGCAGCTTGATTGCGTTGCCTGTCAACTAGATACAGTTAGTATGACATTGCAGTAAAGGCTGTGGAGAGGCTTGCGCGTGTCACAACACTCGTTTTGGACTAGACTAGTTGTGAGTTGCAAAGTTGGTTGGCTGTTACTCTGTTGAACTTGGACATCTTTCTCTCAGCCGCCTCTATTCCATGCTCCTCTTCCATCAAAAAACTAGGATGTTTCTCTTTGTTACTTCACAGAACACTGCCAAGCTTAAACCAAAACATCTGAGGGTATGAGTTAAAGCCAAAATTGGTGACCTTGAGTGGCCCTCTGACAGCTTATCACCAATTTAAACCACTTATATATCACAGTTGACGTTAGCCCAGATAACAGTAATAATAAAAATTAGAGTGAGGATCCTGTGAATGGATACTGTTATTACTATGGTTGCTACGGCTTTCGTAAGATGAATGGTCCGATGAAAACATATTCAATCGTGAAGACGTATTTAGCATTAAACTCAGGGTCACCTCCAACCATCAGTTTTCTCGAGCATTGCAGTCAGGTGTAGAAACGGCTCAGCTAGTTCAACTACGATACATTCTGGGATATATACACTGACCAGATGATCACACATAGATTCTTCGAACAACGTACAGTATGGAAACAGATATATTACACAAGTTTAGTACATTTCATTTCGCGTGGATAAGCAAAATCATAAATGCGTCAGACTTACAACATTGCCTTGCGGTTAATTTAGTATTTGATTTTCCAACGTTCCTCAGTGCTATTAAAGTATATTCGATTCATTTGTTTTGAATACTTTGCTGCAATGCACTGAAGACATCAGCATGAAAGACAAAAAGCGTTCAAGTGATTTCAAATCCCCCACTCTTCTGACATGTTTGTCAGTTGTACTCATCTTTTTCGCCGTTGCTTATACATATGTCAGATCAGTTTCAATCATGTTACGAGTCTGTTTAAAAGACAGTCCAACAAAGTGGTACATACAGTAGTTTCATATGACCACATGTGTTTAAACAGAATGTTTACATTCACCCTAGTGGTTTTTCGATTGAATGGTTGAACATATCTCACCTGCAGCAAAGGTTTGATGACTGTCATTAACTGGGTGAATAAAGTAGTACGTTGGTGTAAATATTGGAATTTACTCGCACATATCTGTAACCGCATGCGGATCGAATGAGTGAATATAGTAATGTACTTCTTCCCGATCACCTTTGGTTGGATTAATAACCAACTGAACAACCTGTCCTGCGAGCATGTGTGGAAAGATCTTAAGTATTAAATTATGCTAGGGAAAGCTTATTTGTAAGTTGCTTATTCATTGATAATTATGGTAAGCCAAAGATTACTGTGGCACTCCGAATCTGCTTGCTGGTTTCATAGAAACTGGAAAGGTAGACGAACCTGAACCTCATTTTGAAGTGAGCAACCAGCGGCCCAGAATGAAAGACTCTGAACGATTACACAAGCGGTGGCATGTTTCATCTAGCGGTCGCGACTGTTCCTGACGGGGAGTGGACAGCTAGACCCTACTAGAAGTAACAAAACCACCTTTTAACCTACATGACAGTGAACAGTGTTTTGTGCGTACGCGGTGCATTTCATTCAACTCGACTGTTCTTTCTTTGGTCCATATCGTGTAATGTTTTTTATGTTTATGTAAGATATCCTGTAGATTTTGGAAGTGTGCCTTCAGTGTCGATGTGATTATTATGGCTGTAGTCAATTATAGGAATAGCGATTTGGAAGCCCGAAGAGAGACCTAATGATGTGAGGTGCATAAAAATGGGCCGGACCTATGTGTGCCCAATGCAGTCCGCACACTCCCTCTTTTTATCCAGCCTTCAACTGGTAAATCACAGGAGTCATGCTGTGGTCTGATATAAAGGGTCATGTGTAGATAAGATATTGTCGGGATGCTCATACTCAAACAGAGCAGTCAGAGAAATTGCAAGCGAATTTTAGGCCGTCTAAAAAGTAGTCTGCCTTCGTATTTACCGAAATTTTGCTAATCAGCAATTGTAGTGAACGGTCCTTCTTGGCTTCAGTTATATAACTTATCGATGGTCACATTTTTTCAACCTTCCCCGTACCATCTGACGGGTGGCGGTAAATAACTGAAGTAAACCTACCGCTGTCTACTACCTATCTTATTAGCAATACACGGTCAGTGAGCATTTCACCCCCAACTGACTGTGTATTCCAAGAAACATCAGCCTTGTATCAAACAACCGGCTACACAATACCGTAGTAACTACTGACCTCGTTTACGTTTGCCGAGCCACCAGTTGGTTAACAAATACCGAACGGTAGTGGAAAAAATCACTGAAGTAGTCATTTTGTTACGCAAACGATGCGTAGATCATCACCTACAGCCAGGTGAAGATGCAAACCATCCATGCAATACGCTGCTTGAAACTGATCACAATGGAAACCACGAGCGAACATAGTGTGAAATATCGCTTTTATCCCACACAACCAAAATTCAGTCCGACTTATTTCCATTTGCTGTAACCTCTAAGCCTGGTATACACTGCAGCCTTTCATACGTAGTTTCATAATCCGAGGGAGATTGCTTGCGATATATTTTTGACCAAAACTGCCCTAACTGTGACGTGGTTACTTTCGGGACTTTCATTAGCTGCCAATATGGGGTCATTGTAGTGCGAAAACTAACATATTTTCCTTTGACTTCGTGATCAAAAATCACTTGCTGACGGATGGATAGAGAAAACGGTCAACTTTTATGTGGAGGTGATATGCCAAGGAATGATTAATTTATCTCATTCTACTTCATTGATGAGTTTTCGCGAATTCAGTCAATGTTGAACGGCTTTTGTGCACAGATGAACCACATAACCAGCCTGTTTTGAAAAAAACACTGAACTCGCGTTTCCCTTCCGCTAAAGTCCGCCCGTGAATCGTATATATCTCACACTAATATTCCGGCCCACCTTTCAAGAGATGAGTATGTGGACCAGTGGGCCATTCAGCTTACACTGAGCAGGACCGAGTTCTCATCTATGAAGGCTGATATACATTTACTTGTGAGAACTGATCAGGTTTTGGACTGTCTTGAAAGAAGGCACAGCTGCTGCCTGTCAACTCTGGGTGCAAAAGTTCATACGTGAGAATTCTGTCGTGTTCAATTCAGGAATGTGGCGGGGGTGTACACCACTGACTAGATCTAGCAAGAACGAAATCCAAGTCCGATACCTCCTCCCGAGAGATGTGGCCTGTGTGGTCTGCCTGTATGCCATAGCTGTCTAACTGTTCGTGTTTTTGCAACTCAGGACATCATTTATCCATCTTTCTTGATTCGAACATCTCTTTCCATAACCTCGCGCGAGAAACACGAAGAAATTCGTGTTATGACCAAATAATCCGAAAACCGACTGAGCATTTTAGTATATCAGAGGCATTTTGTAGGAACCTGTTGTAATCGGATGCAAATTGTATCAGGAACAATATCTCAGAACGTGTATCCACTCAACCTGACAGTTCACCCTACTGTAACAAGAAAACAGCAACTTTGTCCAATTTCCATTATTTCTGTTCAAACGCTGAGTTCTAGTTCTTAGTGAGTATCAAAAGTATCCATCAGTATAAATGTGGTTGCATTCAGCTAGCTTGTTTCATATTCGCGATTGCACTAAACAACCAATATACTGCTTCAGTACGACTTACACTTGTTGATAAGGTTAAAATAGATTTCGTAACATGGTTAACAGGGATTCGGATAACCGGTTTGCCATCAAAATATAACGAGTAAATCAGGAAGATTTCTCTTAGAACCGTATTAAGTAGCTTGGGAAAATTTGCGTAACTTGATCGACAGTAATTATATGAAGTAGTTGTTGATGCGTGATGATAATATTCTCGAGGGAGACTATGTCACAACACGGAAAATGGCAGATAGCCTTCCGAAATTCCAGGATAAATTGGATCACGTATGGTTAATTTCGACGTATGATCAATATGGGAAGCATTCTAGTGTATTATTCACAGAAGAGAAACAGAGATCATTGGCGTGTTATCACAAAGTTTGTCGGCAAACAAATAGTAAACGGAATAATATACAGGTCGATTTGGATACATTATTCATAAGAATGGATAAGTATCCCAGTTCACAGTATGGAACTGCCAACTTCGTATTGATCAGTGAGTTCTGGTTACCTACAACAATTTTTCCAGCCAAGAGTGAAGAAAGAGCGTGGCAGAAGCAAGGGGAAAACAAAGTTCAAACTTCATGAATAGTTGAGCATCACCGGACACAAACGTCACGGTGCTGACTGAATGTGATGCATGAAGTTAGCGGTCATCTGAAGTCCAATTCAGTTCTCTCAACGAGATGGACAACCTTTATCACTTGATTATTTGACAAGTTAACGAATGTAAGTTTTAACCCATAACTTGTTTTGCATTAGGAAGTCATTATTCTGGCCTGTTTTGCAGGTGAAATGAAGCTCACTTAATGCTTGTAGTGTACCATACAGATCAATCAGGATGCCTTAATAAAATGTGCGTTTTTTGAACGGCGACGTGAAATGACACTGTTATGCAACTCTTTGAAGGCAATGCGTTGTTTGCTTACCTACTTCTGCTAGGCGGGAAAAAGAATTTGTTATGAAAGCAAAGTAAAATGGCAAAGTTGCTCCCCATTGCATTGTTCCCTTGCATGCAGCAAACAGATCGTTGTTCTTTTCTGAGTTTAAAATAAGTCTTGAGACGATGGTATCACCCTTCCTTTACTGACGTGTGTAGAAAGCAACAAGATCTTGCTTTCTCACCGTGAAGTTTGATTACTGATTCGTACTTGCTTTCGGCAGTCTTTGTTTCTCGGTTTGTGCAACATGCTCATCCTAGTTTGAGCACACCCGGACCTAATGATCACCGTAAATTAGTCTGGAGCTGGATGCATGGATAACGTCTGGGGTTTTACACAAGCCACATAGTACTCACCTAACAAGAAGTGTAGTTCATACCCACCGAAATTGGCTTTAATCTGTTGTTGGCAAGGTAGGAAACTACGACCAAGTGCTCCGAAGTTTGGCAAAATGAAAAGTTTTAGTACTTTAGTATGCCGGAGTATGACACAACGATGTCCAAGAGTGGTACCTGTAGACGTGTAGACAATTCAATAAGTTTGTGATCGGAACGCTGGAATCGATGCCTCATTCGCGTTAACAGAGCTTTCCAAATTGCCAATATTTAGAAAGGTGATGATAGGTAGTCCGCGTGATCTTATCTCAGAGACAGTATTCACAAGACAACAACAAACAACAACAATATCTACTGATGAAAGCTCAGAGGTCTGAGTAGAAATGAGATTGTGGATTACCACTGCCTTTTTAATTTTTATAAGTAATCTTTTTAACCTTATTTTATACCCTATATTTGTATAGTAGGGCGTGAGGGCGAGGATGAGGACAACAATACGGAAGATAGCCAATATAACTTGAGTAGGCCGGAAGTAAACTCACATGCAGCCTCACTGTCGATTTCTGTGAACCGTCTAAAATCTTTTTGGGGAGACAGCATGGAATGCAATAACCCAAAGTATTCTACAGCTAAAGCTGTCACCGAACAATATTCACTAACCTTGGCTATTCGTAATTCTTTCTGAGATCCATCAACTTCTCGTCCAATATGCCTACCATAGTTGTGTCTTGGATTTAGATTTCGAAAACTGTGGAACGTTCTCCGGTCGCAATCACCATAGATGTACACAGCAGTAACAATTTTGAAACCACAGCACTTTACCAAGAACTTTGTTTGTTGTAAGAAGTAATGGAGCGGGAGGTGACATTCTACCTGTAAAGTGATGGTCTTTTTTGAGAGAAAACTTCGTTGTTTTTGTGCACGAGAGGCTTAGCGTGGATACAGCCAACTAGATACCTGTGCTCCGTGACGAGTGCATGTACTGGTAAATCGATACATCTCCGAGAAACGAGATTTAAACACTGAATGTTTTGAGCCTAATCTTCGTTCTTATATCTGCTAGTTAGGTCTGGTTTAGAGTGAAATAATCGTATCAAATTATACAGAGGTACTCGAGATGACAGAGGTTTGTTGTACGAGTTTCTCACGTATTAAAAACCAAACAATTGGTTGGAACAGTAAAACGTTTGAAAGGAAATGAAACTGAATGGCAGTTTACAACAGTGTATGGAGTTGCAATCAACAGAGTGCGTGTGCGTGACTACTGGCTTTCTTTGTACACTTCTTTCTATCCCATCATTCGTTTTCCAACTCCATCCTTTGAGCGCTTGCTTGTGCAGTTCAATTAACATTCCTCATCCCTGATCTAGACACGCCACCCAATAATTCAAACGAAACCAAACATAAGCGCAGGCGTTCAAGCTAGAGATTGTTAGCGTAATATCGGCCAAATCAAGTTTCTGATCAGATGGACCTAATTGAACGCACCGTCCAAAAAACCGCCAACAACCTCACATCTTAATAATAAGGTGAACGGACATTGTTGCAAATTGTTCCGCTGTAGATTACTATTAGTCAGTAGTAGAGAAATTTTCGCCAATTTAGCTTTCGGTGCGACTGTCATCAAGAACAATAAACAGACACGCAACGTGGGTGCCATCAGCTTTGTAAGAAAAGTACTGGACAAACTTAGCCATATTTCAACAGATAGTTGACAGTATATTTTACTGACTGAAAACAACTTAGTGTGTTTACTAGACCAAAAAAATAAGGTGAGAACTAACTATTCAGTAGAGTATGAAACACGTGTGCGTAATTATTATCTGCAAGTGCTCGTAACATCATGAAAATCCTTGACCTCTGGTGACAAATTATGGTCACTCAGAGGAAACTCGAAAAGTAGATTTATGTAATGAATTTGAAGAATGCGTCCGGACTGGTACTCCAGCATCATGTATGCATATCTACTCACTCTTTCCTAACGGCCGTGGGCTGATCAGAATGTAATATAGTTAGATCAGCGACGTGGAGTATCCTAGAACGGACTATTTGCCAAAAGGAACAGTTACCAATTTTGTGATTGCGAACTAGCCAGACACTGAGGCACACTGCTTTTTCGGATAGCGTTTTTGTCCAAAGTGTTGGGTAATCACATACGCTTCAACCACGTAGGCGTCAACTACATATCTTATTCAACAGGAGAGACGTA
This sequence comes from Paragonimus westermani, assembly GCA_008508345.1. NCBI lineage: Eukaryota > Metazoa > Platyhelminthes > Trematoda > Plagiorchiida > Troglotrematidae > Paragonimus > Paragonimus westermani. The sequence goes on along the minus strand of QNGE01000173.1, from coordinate 179,380 downwards.
GCTTTCGTATTTTTGACCGTGTTGTTGACTCACTCTTTCGCAGCTCTGTCAAAACGTTGGTGATTTCTATGTAGAAAAATTCCTTCTGGTCTACGGAGCGTCTAGCACAGCCATTGCAGGCTGTCAATTGAAATTAGTTGCCCAGATGATGGCTTGTAAGAGGTCATTAAAAATACACATAGTGGAGAATCACTACAGTTTCTTCACACCCATCTGTCTTCCGCTTCTTACTCCTACCTTGGAGACTTTAGCTCTATATATGCGACACCGATTTTGTTTCCTCACATGTTCCATAGATTTTTTCATAAGGTTTTGATACACACATGTTGATTACCACTCACCCGTTAATGCAAGTGGGGTTTATCGGACGGCCGTCCTCAACAGAGCTTCATGAAAGGAAGAACTGTTAACAACCTTCGCGTGATTGCCGTTATTAGAAATTTGTGTGATGTGGGAAAAACCACCGAAAATGTATTCAAATATACGATGGTGAATAGCGACGAATAATGATGAACAGAATATTGCATTGCGGAAGCCAGAGGGTGATGTATTCGTTTTTGTAAATTAAATGAAAACGTTTGTGTGTCTACGGAACATAGCTCAACATACAGCTGATTTACGGTCACATTGTTAACAATTGAAATGATGGCGATACAACTTCGCCGCTTCTCACAATAGACCGTATCAAAATAGGCGGCCTTAAACACGCCAGCCATTACGGTCCATTCTCCACGTAGTTAAACAAGTGACATATGAAGCCGTAAGTTAGGTGAGTTGCTTAACTCAAACGTGAATTTCCGATTTATATCGCCGTCTTACCAATTTTCTATCTGCACTCATGCTGACGAAACGAATTCAGTTACCGTAGTTGGTTAAATCCAGCCAGCGTATGCAGTTTTCACATTGGAACATCTTCTGGACGTCTACTTCCCAGCTAACATAATCTTGAAAAATTTCACTGGATTAATATCTTCGATGATATATTCAATTTCAAGCCATTTCTTACATAATCAAGTGATGGGATAACAACATATATCGTTCAGGGTTTTCCAATCATGAATTGAACTATTAAGTGGTGTCTTAAAAGCAAATATCTAAAAACCTTATTTCGGACTAAACGCGTAAACGGTCCTCGGTAAATTATGTGCACCTATTTTTCAACCGTTCGTTTATAAGCCGTTAAACAGCATTTACCATATCATATACGGTTTTGTTGGATTTTTCAAAATACTTCGAAAATGGACAATTTCTAAACATCCAAAATATTTTTTAAAAAGGTTTCCAAGGGTCCTGGCCACAAGTGGGTCTTTGTACAATAGCTAGTTCGTTTCTGCGATATGCTGACCTTTACAACCAACACTTTTTAAGGACAACAGTTTTGATTTTCTTCATCTCCCAGTAGACTTCGGCAAATATTGAAATCAAAAGTCGCAGTCGTATTCCAAAAGTTTTACCTCACAGGTGTGGTTTTTTGTATCATACGTGTACTTTTTCTAGATCATCAACAACGTTTTCAAGACAAAAAGCCTTCATCACTTTTTACAGGTTTTTATTCTTCTGGAGTAAATTATGTCGTCTGATAAATTAGTGGATTATTGTATTTTTCTCGTTTGCTTTTATCTGGAGTCTGATGTAATATTGTAATTTGGTTTTTATTGCTACGTGTTTAAGTATAGACAGTTGTTTTGGCAATTTGGCACACCCCGTTGCCCTATTCTAGATTTAGCTAGGATTTTCTCTGTTGATCACGATTGTATGGCATTCAAACATACATGCAACTTAATCATGTTCCTGCTTTTACTGGTGTAATATCACTGAGTGAGAGGGATATGTATGGCGAGGTTTGATGCAATTTCCTTCTTGTGTGATGTGACTTATTATCTTCCCGAAATATATCAGTCATTTGATAACGTGAAATTTGAGGTCATATCTTGAACCTGTAATTTCAATAAATTGCTTCTAGTTGAATTTGGTGAAAAAATTTCATGACCATTCTATCACTCTTGCCGTACATTTCTAGGATGGTCGACTTTGCAATCCTCTTATCAAGCCAACTTTTTGATGAATTTTTTCTTCAACATCCCACAAGTTGTTAATTACGGCTATTTTAACATTGTTTGAGTCATACTACAAGTGTACACAAACAGCAGGGTCACGCGCATTCTTATGCGCAGCCAAGTATATACAGATTTATAGGTAATGAACGTACACTTGAACGAAATACGCGCAACAATTTGATGAAACATTGTTACCGATAAGAAACAGGCATTTTCTGAGTCGTATGTAGCGTTGGGCCCAAACTGAAAATTTCTCGGACAACCATCTCGACAACAAACTGGTCCGTTCACTTTGAGTTGACGGCTATATATTTATACATGTGTGAACTGCCAGTTCATTCATGCAAGTTATCACGATGTTCCGTCTGAGAGACAAATACTAGCATTTACTTAAAAAGTTGCGATAACGCTTTGAAAATTGTTTGTTTTGACCTTCTCAACCATCAAATCAACATTCTACACATTCTCTCACCCCCTGAATTAAATGTCAAATTTCACCGCGTTAATCAGTAGGTCCGTTTATATTACAATGATTTTCGCACAGTTGTTATCCGCTAGAAAACGGTAAAATTATTCGGCACGCATTAACAAAAGCTGGACAGTGATTTTTGCAATTTTATCCTGACATTAACTTGTTGGTCGAAAAATCGAACTGTATGTTTACAGCTCAAGTGCCATTTCAGCTACCTTAAAAGAGTTCAAATGAATTATAGAGCACAGAAAATATGGGTGCTGCATAGTTCTACCATTTCCTACAATTACATTAAATGTGTGTCCACTAGTACGCTGGATCGCAACTAGACCGAACATCTACAGATTTAAGTTGTGTTGTTCACCGCCAAAAAGCGTTCAAACGTTCAGGTGAAAAGAACTAAACCTTCTTTGTTGACATAGCTTCTTTCGCTTTTACTGATCTTGCTTTGAACACAGGGACGAAGACGGTACTGCTAGCATTTATCTGAAACTTGACCGAACATTGCGAGACAGTAGTGAAAAAGTGTTCTCGTATCCTACAGGCCGAATAGTTAGTTAACTCGACAACACTCAGGTTCTATCACCAAACGTAATGCTGTTCTCATGCCACTATAAGCCTTTTTTGTCCCCTTATACGAAAAAAATCGCGTTAGAACGTACATGAAAGGTAATATTCCGTGTACCAGCGGTAGCAAAATCACTAAACTGCAGTAAATCACTTACCTGATTCGGCAAAATCACTGATTGTATTTCTCAACTTGTGTCAAATTCCAAAAATGCGTGAAAAAAATATCTTGTTTATGCAGTGAGACTGGCCGGTCCAAAAGTTGTCTAGAAACAAAACGATCATGACTGCTCAGCAGCATTCTTTTTGCGTTGTAAGATAATTGGTGTGGTGTAAAGGCAAAGAACACAAGCTAAAAATCACAGCTAAAAACTACCACTGAACACTTTTGGGAAGGCTCTGTGTGATAAACATTTGAACGTTAATGAGGTGGCCCTACCACAATTAGGTGTTCTTCATATCTACTTTTCAATAGGAGAGCTAAGTCAAAAAATCTTCTGCAGTAGGTGTAGCCAACATGGTACGTGGCGTTCTGAGAGCATACAAGAAAGTGTGTATAGCCGAACTAGACCGCAGGACCTGCCAACAGCAAAAGGCTAAAAATCTGCATCTCATAAACTGAGGAAACTAAACTACACTCAAGTTAATGTACGAAATCACGAGTTCTGAAACAGGACCTTCGTGGTGACCTTTTCAATGCTGATTTCTTATCTGTGATTATTATCTCCTGCTAACATCTTTCTAACTTCTTTGAAACCAATAACTAGTTTATATCTTATTATCCAAACCGTCTTGTAACTTCAAGTTTCTTCAGTCAATTCTTCTGTCTGAGTTGTCTGTGAACTGAGTGCATTTTATGAGTCAGGGCAGTGAAAGCCGTAAGGTAGCTGTTCCGCTGATGACGCCTTACTCTCACTTGCAGCTCGGTTGTTTGATTGTAAGGTGTAGGCACCTTGATGCTGAATGTTTGAATAGAGACGTAGTCACCTTCAGTAGTTAGGTCCATTCCCGTCCCCTCCTTATTTCCTTCTCTCCTATATATATGGGATTTGCTGTTTCTTCATGGTTGTGTGGCAGTTAAGCATCAGTGTGAACCACTGATGTATTGCTGTTTATGATGATGATGATGACAATAGTACGAGCAAGTTGTAATACTCTACGTTTCAACCACCTCGGGTGGCGTTCCTCAGGAGTGCGTTCCTATGCTCTTCATTAGTTCCTTCATTTCGTCACAGTTCATGTTTGCTTGAAACCACGACATTGTTCTCCTTCTTTGAAGTGTCTCAAAGCTATCCGTCTGTTCGAATGATGAACCGTATTACTACTGTGGGGTGCCTGTAAAAACGACTGCTTCTTAGATGACTGTTACAGACAACCACCAATTATTGTATAACCACGCCACCTCAGCGTAACCGAGTTAGATGGCCTGAGCAGCAACTCATTTTTCTTCAACTCACAATCATTGGGGACAAACTATGTCTCTCTCAATATCTGAGTGACCAGCTGTTGATGGCAATAAACATTTTACACAATCCTGGTTGCGACAAAAATTCACGACCAATTTCAGAAACCAGTATCTTCTCAAAATATTCTGATTCTTATGCACGGGTGACTAATTGTTGACTGTCCAAGTTACGGCTATGTTGGGCTTCATTTACTTACTTTTAGCCAAAGTTAGCGTTTTTCTCGGAGTATTGGCAACAGAAATCATGTCTGTTTGGTAAATTCTGACAAGTGGTTTTGAATTTTCGCGTCGAAAAACCAGAACGTTTAGGTTTTTGTCTTGCTGCATTTCGATCTTACACCTGTATTAAAGGTATCATCGATCTACCATATCTCACCTGACTGATTACTTTCAGATTCATAGATTTCCTCAGGGCACATAGAAAGATGCAACAGCTGTCTAATATAACACACTTGAAAGCCAATACAGAAATGTAATCATTAACAGATCAACCTAACAAATACGAGTTATTAGTGCTATACACTGGCGCAGCTTTGTGACACGTTCATCTGAGAAAAGTGTCCAACTGACCGAGCCTTGGTTGGACCCAAATTTGCTATGCAATAACTAACCAAGTATTGTTCATCTAAGATTATGTGCCGATTTAGTAAATCACTGTTACCTTGTTTGAGGTAATACACTTTTCGTGCACCTGACCGGAAAGAATCTATATTCTGGTATTTTGTCTGATGGAAACCATAGATAAGTGTACAGCCAGTTTAACTCATCTTTTAACACATAGTTAAGTGACAAATGCACCTACCGGTTGCAGGCGAACAGTGTTCGGCATGGCTGGTGAGCTTATGACCGTATATACTAGAAACTAGGAATGGTCTATAATTGCGTAGCATTGCGCAAACTGAGGTTGCAAATTCAAGTGTTTCTTTTATGCTGCACCATGGCTCTGACTGAAATCACGGAAAAAACGGCTAATGAGGATTTTGATATTGATGACTTGGTTTGGTACGTGGAGGTAGATGGAGATGACCAGTAACACAAAAAGGAGTAGACAGTGGACTAGGTGAAAAACAAATTGGTTGAATGAATCAGTCGATACATCCCTTAAAAATCCGTTGTTATAACTATGAAAAGCATTATCTAAATATTCAATTAGTACTCGAATGCAACATTGCTCTTGCTTAAGTAGCACGGCGTTTCTTAAGTTCCACCAAGAATGTAATTAGAGATCAAAGAAGCTTGTTCTCATGCACTGTCGACGAAAATTAATTTGAAAATTCGCTCTCGTGGACAAGGCACTTAATAAATGACGCCTTTTTATTGGTTCGCTTGGCTGATGACATACACCAGGGTCTATGTTAGCACCGTAACTAACCGTTTGCTCGAAAGTTTTTGATTGTGTGTAAAATATTTTGCATATGCACAGAACGGTAGTCGTCTGACCCAAAAGCCTCACGGTTACGATCGCTGAATCATGAATTCTTTAAGTGCATTTTTATGCTCACTTCGTCAACATCAAAGATCCACTTTACTGATAAATTTTTCTGTCATTTTATTTGACGAATCACCTTTGGGTATTTCCTTCCCGTTCTCCTTACCTAATTACATAAGCCAAAGGTTAATCGATCTCAAAGACACTCGACGGGCAAACAAACATTTGGGATGGGTACTCTTGCCTTAGCAGTTTGTGTGTACCCAACGCACACGTGACGGTGTATATGATGAGACTACCGACACCCCACAGGGTATGAGCTAGAAAATTAGCATGCAAACATGTTTGACTATCTACGAACATGTGTGAGATATGCGTAAGTATATTCGTGTATGTATACATATGTAACATCAAGTGTATATGCACGGTACCCTCTTATGAGATAAATAAATAAAACCATTAACCAATAGCCCTGCATATAATGTATAATAACGCTTTTGTATGATTTGTGAAAACATATTCGACGTCCGTTTGATGTGCTGTTTCTTGTTGGGTTTTGTCTGATTAACATGCAAAATAGTTTGGACGTGAATCTATCTATATCTGGCCTTTAAATACAAGTTAGTTGGGAGATGCTCATTTGCCACCGAGTCTAACTAGTGCACAGTGCAGTCTTAAATTTAATTCCATAATGTAGAATCAACTGACAGACGTTTTTGCGTGTGCGCTTTTAGTACAAGTTTGACAGTTGTACCACATCATTCGACTGTTCACCTATCAATCTGACCTGGTGTTACATATTGATGTACCTTGTTCCGGCAGTGTGGGTTTTAAAAACGAGGTCGGGGATTACTCTGTTTTTCGCTTCCCCACCTTGACCACTAAGCAACGTGAAAAATCAAGATATCTTCTCTCCCTAACCATTTCTTCAATCTGAACAGCACAATTCCCTCAAAAATCACTTTTCCTCAATCCTGAGTTGGCAAATGATTACACATAGAACTGCTGTAAATGGGGTTAGGTCCCAGGTAATACGATTTAATCTGGGGTTGCGTAACCGCAATACAGGATTCACACCAGTAAAAAGTAGTGGTGTTAAGTAACCTATAGTGAGCCATGATGTTGGACAGAAAACATCCCAAAATTAAAATTGATCTTTCTGTCGTTGGCTATATGTCGTGACGTATGCTGGGAACGAGGCACATCAACAAATACTCTTCGCTGCTTTGGCGACACATTTTGGTTGTAACGGTCTTGTTCATATCTAAATTTATCAAGCATAACTCGGTGGCTGCGCGAATTGGCACTGTCAGCAACCCTCTTATCACATGCCCGGTGGGGTTAACATTAGACGATAATAGCCAGCTGGCTGATTTTATTGCAGTACAGCAGAGCTACTTCACATACTTACCGAATACACTGAGCCGGTTTTAAATCTCTGTCTGACATTTGGGACAGGTTGCATAATGCGCCCGCCTTGGTTCTGTGTTCCTCTCTGCTGATCAAGATAGGAAGTTTTGACATGCAGTTTGTGAACTGTAAAAAGTCTGCTTGGTATATATCCACTTCCGTTGCCAGTTTGATTGACGTCGGTAACAGTAGCCTTGGTTCACTTTGCTCTCCACCCAAAATAAATTGTTATTTAATGAACGGTTTCAACTTTGAATTTTATTCCGTGTACTTGAAGACTTCCAATAATGTGTGCCTCCATTTTTACGTCGCTGATATTTTGCCTGTGAATTATGCTATCTGAAGGTCAACTTAGTGTTTCAAAGTAGCACGCTCTGGCGACAACAGATTTTGAAAACCACAAACCCTACAAAAAGTCCAGTTATGAACCACAGTGTGAAAATAATCATCCGATAAATTTTGGTGTTTCATTTTGAAGGAAGATTTGAAGATCTGCCTGAATAAAATGGTATTTTTCACGTTCGAATCTGATTGCATTGGACAGGCTACCGTGGATGACAGCAGTTGGCAAGAGTTTGGGTCAGTCCGGGTAGAACTAATGATCATATCTGTCAGTCAACTTTACAGCATATTGAACACTGTAATCAACGATGCATGGGTTTACCAAATCCACTTCACATTTTGCTGAACAAGCAACATCCATTTTGTTTTGTCTATCGCACAGCAAACTGTTTTGTCTGGTTAAACATTTGGTCAATAGCTTTCGTTCACAGCGCTCCTCCGTGCGCACTGACGATCGTTGTGGTAGAGCTATGATTGTAACAGTAACGAATATCATGTAGCACTCGGCACGACTGTTTCTCAACAAGAAAACATCTACGACGACTATCATTACACCACAGTTTTCTCATAATGGCTGTTGTGATAAAGTTGTACAGTGTTCATAGTTTTGTTTATGAGTACTTATTTTCGTAAACCTGCCCATAATGAAATCACTCTATAGTTTGCAAAGTTACTTCAGAACATGCCTCGAGGAGAAAGGAATAAGACCACAGGTTTCCAAATGTATGGCAAGGCAGCAAACGTGGAGGAAGTACAGTCAAACTCTTTAACTAACGTGAGCATCGTATCGTTGAGCACACGTGAGAACGGAACCAAGAAATAACGTTGCGTATCGCCTTTGTTAATAATCAAACGTTACATATTCACTATATTTTAATGTTATTTAGCACTGGTTAATATTTTTGTAACGCAACTGGCAACATCCTAAATGATGCTTATTATTTATAAAATGTCGTCCTTGAAAAGCAATCAGCTTTATGCATTCATGACAGTGCTCGTTTATGAGGATTTTATGCGCGACACCCCTGAGGTCGCTGACTCCTAGCTTGTGAAGTATGAATGCTAAAATCTGAGCCGTCATCAACACTGACGTTAATATCACTATAAGTTGCCCATATCATAAATCCTCTACTAAATTGTTCTCGCATATACTTCCGAAAAAACACCTGGATAAAATTTCAATAAGACAACTTATGAGTTGTTATTAAACTTGTTCAATCAGAATGGACTGGGATTTTAGTCTAACTCAAACGAGCTGAACGATTCTAATCATTGGAACGTTTACCGGGTTTCATCATTAGTATCATTTACTGAACTGTTTGTGACCGAATGTTTTGCTGTAACCATACGGTGCACGTCATGAACATGGGCTATCACATTCACTTCAGCAACCTGAGTACCGGAACTGAAGCGCCTGTTCATGTAAAAACGCAATTTCCTTCAATTGATACCCTACCTTGGGGATTTGGACGAAGAATAGTAACGATACTCGACCAATGAGATTGACGTTCTTTGTGTCCAGTAAGATTGACCAATTACGCACGTTTAAAAGACACTAACTGTATTCTGACATCGTGAAGACTTAAGTAGTTTATGCTTCACAATCTCAGGCTATGTAAACGTTCTACAGCAGTCTCGCAGACAGCTCTAGCAAAAAGCAATCGATGTTGACAAGCTGCTGACATGATTTTTGCAGACAAATGTGAACCTTGAATAAAATATATTCTTACTGCTAACATGAAAACTGAGCGAACTAGTATAATTATGGAGGACGTCATAGAATGCCTTGATCTGAGATAACCGCTGTCGGAGAACGCGGACTGTTGTTCGTGCGACCCACAGTATCATTGAATGGGGATATTAGGGGGGGGAGGGTGAAAACTGATCGGGCTTCGTATCATGACCGTTACCCGTGGTTGACTACAATGTAATTGAACTCCGTGTACTTACTGAAGTGGGGTAGAAGCCTCACGGAAACTTTCTTTCTGAAGACGCCTTCATATCACTTATTTTTACGGCACAATGAGTTGATGTTGAATATTAAATCCACACATAGGCACTTTCAGATGCCATGCTTTGTACGAGCAATTCTACACTAGTTGTCACGCGTTTGTTCTGCACGAAAGCTGCTGCCTGCATATCATCAACAGAAAACTAACACCAAGCCGGAAGAATTTAACTACTGGCTTTGTAATATTGTGTAACTCCGCGATTTCCAACAAAATGCCCCGGAAGTCATAAGCAGTCATCCGTTGGATACGGTAGCTAAGAAATGCTGAAAATCATCAAATACCTTCCAAATTCATTCAACAAACGCTTGCATCTTGTTAATTAAATCACCACGGAGCGATACCGTCACACCATTGGAGGATTATAAAGTAAGGATTACATCCGCTATCCACTAGGTTCGAAAAAGTAAAGCATTTTCAAGTAGTGTGAATTGTTGGCTTTACACAGATACAATTTTAACAAAATATGTCTTATTGCTGACTGAAACTCATCAACAGAGTTAAACTTACAGATTGCAAGTTGAAATCACAACTATAAATGTGACCGTTTACTATGACTTTGTCAGCAGAGACGGTATTGCATTATTGGATCGTCCTAATGCTTGATTCTCATACACCCTGACCAGAAATAAGGAAAGTTGGCTTGAAGGTTTAACACAGTTATTTGAGGCACTTGCCGACAAAAACGAATTATGTGCAACTTAGCAGAGTTGTGTGAACCGGCAAACACAAACATTTCGGGGAACAGAATTGTAAATGCAACATTTCTTATAACAGTGACTGGATGAATAATGGATAAACACTTGTCTCATGGAGCAATATATAAACAACTGGCAATCAAGAAGACAGCCATATCAATAATACATAGTTTGGTAGATTTATGATTTTGAACGAAACCCAGTCGTGAAAAACCGGGGCTTCAGCTGGATTCGAACCAATGACAGAAACCACATGCCTCAACGTTGCAATCGTTCTACAAGCTGAGCTACCAAGCCACCATTGTCGTCTGCCCCGGTTGAATTTCTCAATCACTTCTTAGTAATACAACTTATAGGTTCAGCAATGGCGTTGGTGGATTACAACTTAAACTGTTTCGGAAATTCTGCCGAGACAGCTGATACCCTGGCTAATTTGGGGGAATCCTTATAAGACAGTTAGACGGGTAGGTAACAGAGTACAAATATGTAATTTTCGAGCTCCTGCTACGGACTGGTAGCCCAGCTGGTACAGGGCTTAAGGCGTTGAAACATGCCATTTTTGTCGCCGGTTCGAATAGGTAAACATACATATAAAACAATACGCAAGACTTTGTGACGTCGCAACATTTTAGTCGGAAAACATTGTTTTTGTCTTTTGGCTGTTCATTCACTCGCGGCTCATGTTCAAAGTACCCCAGACTATGTCTCAGGTTCAATCAAGTGTCTCACAATCTGTGGGATGCTTGCCAAGCGTGAACTGGTGTTTTATGAAGAACAGCAGAGTATAAATTTCCACCATAGAGTTAAATGTGAAGAAACACTTCTCATGTGATGCAAGCTAAATGGAACACGTGAGCAGAATAGTTCAAGTGTTTCACCGTTTGAAGATCACTAATAATGGTAGCAGTGTTGAACTAGAACATTTTGGGCCAGAATTCAAATGTTACCTGACTCAATCTAGGACATCCGTAACTAATGAGCGGACACTTTTATCACTCGATAGCGTCATATTTATAGCATTCATTGTTGTAAATATGCTGCTGACTTGTTAAGATAGGTCACACTTTCATAGTCAAAACGTGTTCCTCTCACTCGGATGGTGTCCTAAAATGTCTCCGCAAAGTTGTGTCAGTCTTAATCTACCTGAAGTCATGTTTACATAACCAATGTACATCACCATTGTTGTATAACAGACACTTTCGTTGTGTGTAGTATACTACTCACGAGTAGTATATTACCCACAGGCGACATTCAGGTACAGGAGGACAAGCCCCGAACACGACGAACAAGAAGAGACTATCGGAACAGTGTGTACATGTTGTGTGAGAAATTTCACCAAGGCGAATGACCACGTACTGTCACCCAATGTATGTTAGTGCATGTCTGTCGTGCAAATGAGTGTACGCGTTTGTGGTTTGGTTTTTGACATGACCTGCACGGAAGTTGGCGCAGTTGACGAACTCGCATGCCAAGCCCCTTCTGCAGACACGACACCGCTAACAATCATGACAGAAATGGGGGTTATTAACTGTGAGACGCGCCCAGTCCAGTTTCTAATGTCCCGAAACTCGCAACTTCCTGTATTCTAAATTTCACCTTCTCGGACTTTGATAGGACCCTAAAACCTGTGACCAAAAACCACTTAGTCAAGTATGGAATGTCAAGTCGTAATTGCATAACAGTCGTCGGTGTCAGACTAAAACTGCTGGTATTTTACAACCTACGTGAATCACCTGGAGCAGCTGCCAGTCAGTGATTTCGAGAGGCATCAAGGGTGAACGCAACGACAAATTGTTGAAACCAAATGTAAACGATGGTTCTCTGTAAAAGCAGTCCAGCCAAGTGTTCGATCCTCATTTTAACATGAATGTACACACAAGTTCTTAAATCGGCTGAAGTCGTTAATAATCCATCCGGCAAAGTGGAATTCGATAATGTGTTCTTGAACAGTAAATAAAGTGAACAATTGACAAGTGTCGACAAGGTGCGCTGGAAACCACGGCTTCATTCACCGATGGGGAGTTTGCAACTTCCTTTCAGAATTTGTTCATCGTAACAATCATTGTTACACAAGGGTATGCGAAACGGAATCATCCACTTTTCCATAGTAGTGCCTCTTACAGTGCGCGGTTTTTGCATATTAGGACCATCTGTTTGCCGAGTGAGTTAAAAAAAATGTGAAAATTTGGCACTATATGTAAACCATGATGACGGCGCTCCAACTTATTTCAGTGCAGATGACGGCACCTAAGTTTTCGTTCTACGGTGACTAACAGAGAGGTCAAGTTAAATCGTATTAAGACATTTTAAGATATTGGTTATTTTCCTATTGGTCAGAGGTTCGGTTACAATTAGCAATGCAGCCTGTACTGTCACACCTCCCATGATGTTACACGTAAGATGTGATATAAAGTGAACACTGTCCATGATCAGCTAGATTTTCCGGCCGACCCATTTTAACACAAAAAGCATAATCTACATACGTTTACGTTTGTGCTTGTCAGTGATATATGTTCTACCTAAAACCTGGACTTAGACTTGGTTCCATGTTCTCATAAGTCGTCTGTGTAGGGCACTGACCAACTGACCTCAACTTAAAGATGACCAATTTGTCATCTTTGAACACAACCGTACCCGAGCTTGGCATTTATGTTGCAAACGTTTCATTACCAAGCGAGGTGACATCATCAGTGCGTAAGTGTTTTAGCATATAATTTTGAATGTGGCGCTGAAACACGCACGCACTGATGATGTCACTTGGCTTGGTGATGAAACGTTTGCAACCTGAATGCTAAGCTAGGGGAACATATCAATACCAAAAGCATCAACCCGAGCTACGAACAAGACCACCACTGTTCCCAATCCTCAGAAACAACCGTACCCGCGTGTGAGTGGTTGGAATTTGTGGCTTAAATTTTGTTGCCCTTAAAGTTCTTGGAATCACACACCGCTGAGTTCGACATCGTTCAAACCCAACGAGGCTAATTTTGATTATCCTTCTGATTCCTGCTGCAGACTGCTTCTTCTTTCCTTGAGTAGAACTTTTGGCGGTAACCAAATCACAGGTGGCCTAATGTTTCACATATTATTTAAGACCTTTTCCTGTAGAAATGTGGACCTGTTCCCATGATGAACATACGATGTAGTGGTAAGGACGTCAAACGGTTTGCAAGTTACTACTGTTTCTGTGTGCTACAAGTGGAACTGAAGAAAATGGTCGCACGTATATTCATATATATATACAGGGTTTTAGTTGTCAAGGTAAACTGAGATTTCCAGATAACTTTACCGGAAGGTCTAACACAAAGTCGAGCATAGAAACAAGTATTTCTGGAATACTTCGAACACAGGAGAAAGACCAGTGTTGAAAATATACTCTAGTCTTATTCACTTGGTAATTTCCGACACAGTTAGAAACCCGCATGCAAAATATAGAACTCACTTGTTCAAATGTCCTTCAGAAAGTTTGTAATGCATTGTCGCGATTGCAGCATCTAATGTTTTTCAAACGAAGAAAATAGTGAGTGCTTCTTAATTGACCTTACTTTTCTCTTCACCTCACTCTGATTCAAAATTATAAACTGACATTAAGAGAAAACTGACAAACCAAATGAGCCGTGCTGCAGCTGGGCATCAATTACCGACCATCATATGCGTATCATTTGATTCTCAATGAAAGAACTAATCATCGTAACATTTCAGCTTTTATGTGATTAAGGGTTATACGCTCGATCCCAACCAGAATCTTATAAACGGCATCACTTTAAAACAAAACAACCGGTGCTTGCATACTGACTGACGTCCAGATAATCTGATTTGTGGAAACCTGGTTTCGGGCAAGCAATCATGACAAACATTCTTGCCTGCTGTATCATTTAACTCACGTTAAGTGTGATTGACTTATCCGGTTGCGAACGCTCAGCCACATTCGTCCACGAGTGTTGCTCAGAACTGGCAAATGTTGCTCGTTTTTTATTGTTAAGTTATCCCACTCCTACGTCATCTGACTGTGCGATCTAACGATATCCCCACAAATTTAGCAGACTGGCAGCTGTTCAGTTCAAATTTCCTGAGTAAACCATGTGCTTCTGCTTGAAATCTCCTCTGACTTTTGTTCGTTATCTGGCCTTTTCGGTTAACCTGCAATCACCTCATATTAAATATGAGATAAACATGTACTGGAGGTCACTAACTTATTCGAAAGTGCCAACCTCTGTAACCAGCGTTCACACAGACTTAGACTCGTCGGTTTGTAGCGACTAGCGGTTCTGGATAATCGATGCAAACTGTAGTTGGTATACTAACTTCGAAACCCGTCTGAACGTCTTGACTTTATTCTGGTTGCTGTTGGTGCAAACCCTTGAGAACCACTAAGTAAAAGGAGCTTATGTGTGGTTTCGTCGTGAGTGACTGCTATCTGATTGTCATTGACAGGTTTCAGCGGTGATGCTTCGCACAAATGCAATTCTGCGTTACACATATATAAAACTGCACAATTTAGCACAGTATCTACCTTGTTACTTTGGTCCGCTGTAACTTGCAGACACTTGCCTTCCAGTGATCCACACACTCGAAGCATACTGTTAATTGCTAGTGCCGTTTCCGAGTTGAAGTTGGCTTTATCAATCACCAACTTCAGCAACGACCCACTAAACTCAGTGTACACCCTAACTGATCATGTGGTACCAGGTGAGCCTCGTTCACTAGATTGTCCGTTCACTAAGTGCCATGTTGTACAACTGGGGTTAAAAAGCGTGCCCAAACATTAGCCCATGTATCTCCAAAATTACACAGTAAAGAGAAAAGCACACTGATAAGCCTCATTGTTTGATTGGAAAGAGTCACCCGTCACCGGTGCGATCCGCTTATCTTATTTCACTGCAGTGATCTATTTTGATCTTGCTGCGTATGCTCATTAATCTAGATGTGGTATGTAATAAAATGCCATCCGATTGGCTTGTGAACAAAGTGTAGCTTGTTTGTGTCACTTACATTTGTTTGCTTCACCCGAGCTGTTTACTCATCAGAAATGGCATGATCCAATTTGTCCTCATTAGTGACAAGAGATTGATCTCAGAATATGACTCCCTAGTTGTACCCCGTGCTAATTAGTGGACGCTTAGGGAAGATCAGTGAATTTGTTTCCGTGCAGCGTTTTTGGACACGCAGAGTTGAACAAGTCAGCCTTCCTTCAAAACAATATGGAAACTTCTACGCGTTCTTATATGACCTGATTACCCTATTTTAAGCGTATGCTGGCTTAGCGTTAGATTTGGCCATAATCGATACGTCTCATTTATTTGTCTTTCTGATTGGCTTGTGACTCGGTAAAATACACAAGGTTATTAAACACTGCACGCCTGACCTCAAAGTGAGGTGTAATCATTTACCGCATTTGGACTAGATACGTTGTTCTCAGATTGGGCTTGCCGTATAAAGTTGTAAGATTGAAAACTATAAACAACCGATTGATTTCATTCCGGCAGTGAAACGTTTCATGCATTCTTCTAACGCCAGTAACATTTGGTATCCAGTGTCCAGTAAGGTTCTTTGCAGTTCCAGTCACTCGACCACTCCCCTCGGAAGCAACGATAATTTGCCAGACGCCCGTTCTCAAATGAACGGCACATTGAAGGCCAATGTTTATCATCAGAAACATAATTATCTTGGTCCGCACGCGCGTACCTCCGTTAGAAAACACGGACTATTGAGACAGCTAGGTCCAAGTGACCAACCAGTTTTTCGGGCGGTCACATTTGATAGGCCGAAGAACCATACAGACAAAGTGGCCTCCCGACCAGTATACAAGCTGCAGAAACCCACCAGGCTTCATGATTTTGTAATTACAAACACAGTTCGTTTAAAAGAAAAAGAAGTCATACAGGTTAGTTGGAGAGTATAATAACAACTCATTGTGGATTTATTGCACATCTAGAAATATGCCAAACAAAGTAAAGTTTCAGTGCGTACAAAAGCTGATACTATTTCGAAGGTAACGCTGTTTCGTACATTTCCAGTTGCTCTTTGTTTCCATCTTATTGAAAACAGTTTGTTTTATTCACATCAGCGGCCAGAAAAAAGTATAACCCACTCACCAGTGGCGTACCTAAAAATAACCGAATGGTAATAACAGGGTGGAAAGTAGCATTGGAGATATCAGAGGATTAAAGTTCGGTCAGAATCACCACTTGCCTGTTTGTCTCCTGATTACCCCACTAACAAATGCCTCTTTTTGTAAATGTCGTTGGTGTACTTATCAACTGAAACATCGTTTCAGATTAACTGTATTTTAGTGCGTCTGGTCAAAGCTGGAACCGTTTCAGGCAAATTTAAGTTGGCTGTTTTTCATCAAGGTTTCGTCAGTAAAAAAATATCTCGTGACCAAAACATCCAACTATTTGTACTGCTTATTGGTGCTCATTCTCAAACCGATAGTGGGTGCTCAGTCTTGTTCTCGATCGTGTTGATCCACAATTAGAGGACAAGTGCCAGCTACATGTCCAGTATATTCAACTGCTTATTACATATAACCGATTTTTTTATGCGTGGAGATTTAACAAACTATTTTTCAATTCGAAAGAGATTGCAAGAAGGTTCATCGTAGTTTTATTTGTTTACTCTAACAATGCGTGCTCTTGTTTGCTGCTAACCGCCGCTCTTGATTGAAAAATACTAGAGGGTCAGTGAATTAATGGATCCACGGAGATCTTGTGTTAAATCTATCTTTGAATTTAAAAGAAAATGCTTACCTTTAGTCAAATAAATGATTTCATAGCGAGAACAAGAAACTTTATTGTCACTTCCACATACAGTCTCTCACACTAGTAGCCTATCATTTCTGCACCTAACTTAGCTTAGTTTCGGGAAACGTTTGTTTCAAAAGACAAACGTAATACTTTGACTCGAACTATGAATCTGTTAAAATGGGCCATGTTTTATAAGTACGACAGTCATTGAGGGATTGGGTGTCACGGCCATCATTATCGTATTCAAATCACTGAGCCATGAAATTTAACAAGGGATTATTGTCATGCATTCGAGATTGATGACTAATATTGCCTGCACGTCCTTGATTGTTTCATGCAGCCCTCACATTCGAGATATTACCCGAGAGTCGGCGTAACAGCAAACTAGGAGTCGACAGCTCAGTTATGCTACATATGATGTTGAGGGTGCAGTGAATAATATTTCCTATGAAAACCCCGGGCCGGATCTCAAATTACTCTGATCGTGAGAATAAATACTAGTGAAAAACTCAAGTATGGGCAAACACTTCAACTGAATTTCTTCGAATTAAGAGACACGAGTTGAAATTTTAGTTGAACAAGGAAGTTCTGTGAGCAGCCAATCGTTTGATATTTGTCACGCTGTTTAGTCAAGTAGAAATGAATAAGCACTGTATGGTTTGCGTAGGCAAAAACATAGTTCTTGAAGGAAATTCTGTTGACTACAAAAAATTCATATATGATGAACCGACGGAAGACACAGCAGTTTATGGGTAACAGTGATATTATCATCGACCCTCTCCTGTACGACATCCACGTGCCACCTACACACAATTTCAGATCAGTGCACACTTAGATTTCACTCTGTTAAGCTACGGACAGACCCCAAATTCTAACAACTTTTAGTGATGGCTGTCTTGCGCACGAACCAACATACATACCACTACATAATGATACTTGTTGGCTATCTCCTATTGAAAAGTGTGCAGTCTAGTTTATCAGCTGAACATTTACAGCGGCAGTAACAGCACCATAGGTCTCTCAGTCACCAAAGGCGCTCACCTCCATAATGAGGTCACCTCTTCCACTCGATAACGAATTAGTCAACCTATTTTACGTTGTTTCGAACGTTTGCTTGTTTGTAAAATACTAAGCCAATAAAAAAATTTCCGAATGATTGTGAAGTACCCAACTTAGCCAGAACGTGATTTAATTACCGAATATCCATTGCCAGACGGCGTTTTTCACAGTGTGCCTTGGCTGTTTAATGTGTGCCCTCACATCGCATTCAACAAGGAGCAAAACTCCTATTAATTTTTGTGAATTTTTTCCTCATACTCCTTAAGTAGAATGCTCACGTGCTCGTGCCGTGTAGCTCGGAGCATCAGTGACGATTAATTCGAGTGTATAACTGCGAATTTACATTAATGAACTCCGGCCGTTACCAGTATCTTGCGTGAATGTGCAAAAGAACAAACTTACGATAACAGACCTAAAGTTTATGAATATAAAAGATGTCACCACTAGATGGAATCCCCAGTGATCTCAAGTTACGTACGTTTCATTCGATGAAACCATAATGTGTGAATGGGTTAACCCAAGTGAAATTTCTGAAGTAGCATTTTTATTGCGACACTCTGTCAATCGTGCTTTCAAAAGAAACATATTTGTGACCTGACAGTGTTACATTAAAAAAGGGTTACATAAGTAAGACGCTCTCAGTTGCAACATTTCCAAGGCGCTGACTAATACTGTTCACAATTAGTAATCACAGGGATTGAACGCTCGGTTCGAATTTATTTTCAACTAATAACGCTATCTCTTGAAAGTGACCAGGGAACATACTTACCATCTACCACCATATTTGCTTACCATCTGGTTATCCCGATGCTGTTTACGGTATCATTTTTAAACCGTGGGAGTGAACGGCTTCGTGAACAAACGTTACACGCACACCCATATCATACCACCAGTTCTTCTGCAATTGTAACCCCCAGGGTGTTGGTTTATCTTTCAACAGCCGCTAATACACATCTCAAAATGGTTAATGAAACACAAGAAACTCTCCTCTTTTTTCTGAACAACATTTATTACAGACTCATCACTGCGGAACTTTTGCGAGCATTTGTGGAAGCCACACACATGAGACTGGTTTCTCAACTGTAGGTTTGGCATAAGATCGTGTTACTAACGAAGCTAGGTCTATGGGTGTTTGTAGGATAATAAAATCAAGATCTCTTAATGTCAGCCCCAGTGTCAGCCAGAGGATAGTTTATTAGAAACTCAGTGGATGTAAGACAGAAAAACAATTATAAGTGAGACAAAATGAATGAGAAATACAACACTGACGTGAGGAAAACCGCAGTCGGGCGACACATTATTGATACGGCTAACAGGAAAACAAAGTAAGCAGACAGAGACGGACATGCATGACTTATAGAAGTGCGCCAAATAGTAATCTCAAAATAATGTAACATCTGTTAACGCCTGAGTAGATACTCGCCAGAAAATATTTCCGAACGTTACAGGCGTGATTGGAATATTAGAAAGTTCCGTCTAGACTGCTCAGACCGTAATTTCAAAGAGGTCCTCTGTACATATTAGTTTACTCAGTTGACAGCTAAGACAATGGCTAAGAGTTATTTAAAGCTTTTTTCCGGATAATTAGAGGTTGCATGCTAGTCGTGACCATTTGTCTACATATTATTTCACATTTTAACATTAAATCACACCTTTGGCGATCTCAGTTTGTTTAAAACAAAGTATAGTCTGAGCCTTCCGACTCACATTGCACGCTTCCAAAGACAACATTAACATCCTAGTTTCGAAAGACTAGCTTGTATTTTTGTGTATGCTTCCTAACGGAAGCTCATTGGTGATACTTTCCATGAAACCTTTACGCCGTTTTTGACACAATTTGTGGGTTTTTGCCACCCCCGAGTCATCAGTAAAAGTCAGAGCTGTATACTCAAATACCCAGCTGTTCAAAAGCAGATTATTCCACCTTCATTGTTCAAGAACGTGATGCATCCTCGCTCCAACATTGAAATCAGCTTACTGTGTAAGCAAGATTGGAAGGGACATTTGGACCACTGAAATCAGGGAAATTGTAACGTCTTGATGGAATGTTCGTTAGGTTGGTTACAGTGAATTTAACGGTTACCAGGGTCAGCTACCTGGCTACGGTGGGGTGTGTCAGTAGGCTAACCGATATGTCCATGTAATGTTCACCCTATCGTTGCTCCCAACAAAATAATACGCCAATTTCTGCTGGTACCTGTCCGACTGAAATTTCATCACAACGATCACTCTAGAAGCACACATGTTGTTTGCCTACCTAATGCGAACTTAAGAGAGTTAGGATGTTGTACTTATGCAGCAAGCTCTTCACTCAACTCGCCGGTGTACTGCGGGCAAGGGGAATTTTCGACTTCCTTACACTGAAGGTACGCGTATTTGCTGATGGATTTCCAGGGTTACCATTTATTGTCACTGGAAATAAGAAGCTAGCTTGCAACGTTGTCCCCTAAAACAAAGAACCTGCCAGAACAAAATCCTCATGCAAAACGTAGTTACTACTCCAACGGAGTACCTCACTCTATAGTCAGTAACTAGAGGCAGCTCACCTCCGTCCGCAGAACTCCGTCACTAAAATCATTCATGACGGATATATTTGTCGACCACTTAGAACGAATATTTCTTCTAGGTCCATACTTTGTGATATTCCTAAGGCACACATTCTGTCCGCAACAAATCAGTCATTGTGTGCTGTTTCAAATATTGATGCTATCGGGCCGAGCTTTTGAATTATCAGATACATGTTTGATCAACATGAGAATAATCACACGTTTTGAATGAGAATTGAAGTTGGAGAGTTAAACACCAGGGTTATCGTCACCGTATAATCTACGAACTCGAATGGTACAGCGGGTGTTTACATTGTCCTGCAAATTTACCCCAGGTTAGTCGCATGACTACCACCAACCTCACGAAACTAGCTTATTCAACAACCGCGACTTACTTAGTCATAACAGACCCACATACTCTTCTCACAGCAACCGCAATTGGCTAATCCTGACTAAGAGGTGTAAGCCTGTCTATTGTCCAGAACAATGAATGTAACTTACTTTCATCCTGATTGTTTGCAACCATACATCTCGGCCCAAATTGTTCCCTTCCTTCATAGTCTAAAAGACAAGAAGAATAATTAAAAAACCTACGACTACACAGAACAGTTAATGTGACTGAAAGTACAGTGAGAACCACGTTGGAAGCTTACTGACCTATGTGACCAGACAGATTTCAGAGACATATTAGTTTTCCTCGTATGCTCTCTTCATCGGAGCGCCAGCTCGCTTTCGTGCGGCACTAACTAGGAAATCGATGAAACGACAAAAAATGAATGCACAAACTGGTTAGTTGTGGTAAGGGTTTAGATATAGTGGACAAGGATTGATTTTAACTGAAATCGGGTTATTTATTGGCAAGCCTTCCGCGAATTGTTATTGAAGAATTGAACAATTATAAAGAGTGTGTTCTGGTAGTTCCGAACTAGTGTCTTGTTCGGGTTCCAAACCTGCACTTATTGCACTTCATGATGAGTCCGCTGTATTTCAGCCCGTTTATTACTTACACAGGCGCGTCCACCTCTTACTAGTCACTGTGTTTTTAACATGCGTCCAGGTGAAGCCAATCAAAATATGTGGTTCACAGGCAAGAGAACCAAACTAATCTGGGATCCAAGGAGTACTTGGACCCTACATTCAGAGGATCTTTGGCTTTTGAGCACTTCCAACTATCTGAGATAAACCACTTCATTACTGGTAATGTTGTCCACCCGCCGTCAACTGATTGACACCTAGAATGTTGAAAATTTACCTGTAATCAACTGAATGTGTTAAAATATTGATTCCATAAAGTTTTTCTGTCAGAGTGTCATCAAAGACGATTTATTTGTCTCGTAATCATTTGATATCTTCAATGCCTACTTGAAGAATAAAAAACTCCGTTATCAACCCTCCACACTTCAAAAGCTACACGAATTGTGTCGATTTTGATTTTATAAAAAGATTACTTCAAACCCGATCAAACCGCTTTGTGCTAAGTACTGCTCACCAAATTAACCGCATGCAGTTAGCCAAAAGTCCCAGGATAGTTTCACAATTACTGCTCCGTACTGATATCTACATACGGAATATCCCGTGAATTACAAATCTGCTTCCATCGAATGAAGTCAACATTTTAAAACAATCCACTCTCATTATACTAAACGTGTTTACTGTAAGGACAAGAAAGGACTAAGGCACTGTTAGGGGAAAAACCCAAAACAAGTATAGAAATGTGCTTCTTAATTGAGCAATTTTTCCGTATGATGGGCAAAACTGCGGCTGTGAAAAGGAAATTATTACTCCAAAAGGTAAAAAACTTTGTGTACGGTGGAAGACTGTGTATTTCACGAAGACTGCCACGAACATCAGCACCACATTTGACATCAGTAAATAGGTGATTTAAAAGCGATCCAGTTGTCTGATTTCTGGTCTTCCGTCGAATTTGAACAAGTGAAAGGAATAGTATGTTCCGGGGAGACAAGCAACTTATCGTCCGAGTTACAAGACCACAGCGAGGACTACGCAAGGTTGACCTGGCAACCAACCCCCTGGAGCATGTAGTGAATTTCATGTGTAATGTTAAGACCAGTGTATGATTGGGTGCACACAAAATCTTTAATCTCCCAGTGCGGACTTGTGGCTTAACTTTTACAGCGCTTGACGCATTTTGCTACGCTGCATCCGCCACTGGCTCAAAACCGCCGAAGCCCATGGCTTCTCTTCTGACCTAATCACTCCGCAAAACCACTTATCAGTAAACACTAGGTATAAAATGCAACCTTATTAATAAGCAGCCCCAAGCCTCGAGGTAGCATGAAATAAAACGAGAATTATGCTGGACGCATGAAACCCTAAGTCAACTCAAGTATCCACCGTCGCGGTGCACACACACCTCGAAAACCAAAAACATGGAGCATGAACATAGTTTTGTCTTCCTGAGTCCTTCGCGCCGGAGACACGCAGGTCCGGCCGAACAAAGCAAATGACGGGGCTGACTTGTGTGAGATGCGCCTCGTACCCTCAAAATGCAAAGTGCTTCCTCCAGACTGTGTGTTTTCTCACTCCTACCCTTTTTACTGCAGGAACTCCGCTTGCCACTATGGGCACCTTCATATCTTTAGGTAACTATCTCGTCAGTCTGTAATAATGCTGATGGGCTATCATTGAGTAGAACATGATCACGAATTGTCCTTTTTAACCTGCGTCATGTGTGATGTTGAAAAGGCGTTGGGTTATTGATAAAGGAAAGGGTATACAGTGCTCGTGTACTATCTGTTGAACTGTATTGTTTGGTAACGTGGCGTGTTCGCATTGAAAATCCCCGCAGACTGGCTGTGTTCGACCATCTTTTTCTCCGTTCGTTAGCCCACATGAAGTGGACGGATCACGTCAGCAATACAGCCGTTTGTGTGCACGTATTCCGGGACGCTCGGGATACGTGATCAACTAGTCAACTAATCGCGTTGCACAGAGTGCATTAGTTGAGTCACTTAATCCGCATATCAGCTGAACGTTTGGCATACCAAGCATTATATGCTGTGACCACCGGTACTTTGAGTAAGGTCACACAAGTCAACTGTTCACTTTATTCATCATCGTTCAAATATTGAAGAAATAGAGCATTTTTGTCTATCATTAGTTATCTGCTAGAACAAACAGGATCGGTGATTACGAAACCGTTTTGACAGACGGAATCTGTTTGAAGGCAATTTATTGCTGACAGTTAACAGAGCTTATGCAATCAAGAAATTGCAGAATAAGTAAAAGAGAGACCAAGAGACTGATTTGAATATAATTCGTGCGTAAGGGATTAGAACACTTTCACCTATCTGATTCCTCTCTGGTGTGACAACATAGCACGCTCAGACACGAATGATGTAAGCAAGGCTACCGTAAGGACACTTCAGGCATAAGGTTGTTGGAATGGCGACTAGTACAGAAAGTGGTGTAAAACAATAACCGATGTGGGGTAGTGAATTCCATAACAAAACAAACGATCAAGCACAGCAGTGTGAACTGTATCCATACATCTAAGTATAAAAATGTTCACGTTTAAGCTTGGAAGTCGTCAATTCACCACACATCAACAGTCTCCTGAAATGTTTGAACTAGCAACTTTGAACAACCAAAAGGCGTTTTTCAAATACATACGGTTTTAAGACGCAACAGTTCGTTGTACTTGACCGTGTGATCACCTTTCGTGTCCCAAAGTGTAGTACCGGAGTTCTCATTCAGCATTTGAACCCCAAACGTCAATTTCATCCATCCGGCGGATGTTCGCGATTGTGTTCACGGCGCTGTAGTGAAACCGAATGTTAAACCAACTCGTTCAGAAGATCTGTTGTGGAGTAGACCCTTTCAGCTGGAATTCTTGTGAAGCGGTTGAGAAACCAACAGTATGGTAAAAACCGGAGTGAAATTTAGCGAGTGATGCTGTCTAAAACATTGTTTTATATACAACCTAGTCATTTTCGAACCGCTAACAGCCGGCAGTCGAACCATCACTCCTCATCCGCATCTGTTATACCCACGCACTGTAAGTGCACCGAGTCTTGACAGTGGATGGCTAGTAAAATATATGGAAATGCGTATCACAGTATCTAAATATATGCCTTGAGCACATGCGTATGAAAGAAGAAATGGCGGAAGAGCCGCAGAAAAAAACGTTCTGGCACGCCTATGCAAACGCAAGGTCTAGAATGGCATCTCTTTGACATCCAGTTGGGTTTATCTTCAGAGTATGCCCAAGATTCGATACCAGTTCCGTCGATTCGAATATCGCATTGCCGGTTCCTCAGACCAAACATGGAAACCGAACGGCAGACCCCTCTCCAAAACGAACATGATTTATTTGTTGTTTTAGATTATGTTTCAGGACTCAAATGGCGGTATAATCATGCAGAATTGATGTCTTTAAAAGGTCTTTGGGAAACTAATTTTCATTTAATCAATAAGCTGACATCTATTGCAAGTCAAGGGAGAGCAATAAACACAACCACCACCAAGCCCAGATGAAACACCAGTCTGGGCAAATTTATCCTTGAAGACACAATGAGGTGATCTGTCACACAAGTGGCAGTAATGAGTGAGCCGAAATTGATGTGAAGTATTCCTGTGATTATTGTTCCAGTCTCCGCTTTGTCTATCCTGTTATCGGAAATCATTCGACCACAAAGGTCGCCTTCATAAAGTTCTACCTTTTAGGGACAGCTAGTCCGTAGTCGAGACGACTTGGTGCTAGGCAAGTCGTTGCTAGCCCGAATAGCTACTGGGATTTAGAGGTGAGCTTACGTTGACCATCCGGGTAAAATGTGAGATTGTTCATACGAGATCATTCAAGTGACGACATACGTTCACACAAATCTATTCGTATTTTGACCATCGCTGACAAGTTCGTCATGCTTTACACTTAAATGGTAGCATAAACAAATGTTAGTTCTGGTCCTTACCTGGTGCTGAATCATGCTTAGATTGAGTGTGAGACTTGGTGACGGCTCTTTCATCATCCATTTGATTACATTCACTGTTGGTTGTGTGAACTTTCCTCGCAACCTATTCAAAATGTTCTCCCGTACCAAAGCTTACAAGGGCGCTCACTTCTGCAATGTAGTATGTTTGATTTTCACCTGTACGTTCCAGGCTGTTGAATTCGGAAGACTCAAGCATATCCTGTTTTACTGGAGGTATTGTCTTGTAAGAGTGGTGTCATTCTTCTCGGAAGAGATATCAGTTTGGTTGCAAGAGTAATAGTTTTATCTTGTGTCAAGCTGTTCCATATCCTGTAATGGTATTTCGGTAGATATATCCGAAATTCGCTCTCCTCGATTCATATTCACTACAGACTAGGAATTGCGCTTCGAGGGAACACTAGAAAAGAACACTCTTTCAACCTTCAGTCCTCCAATCTTCTTCAATCTATCTTCATGAAAAAATTCCATTATCTTAAGTGAAGTGTTTCGCAAAGGCGCATTTTTCTATTCACGTGTAATGACCGTAAATTGGGTAAATGAAATTAACGAAGTTTTTAAAAGAACAGTGGGTTTTCATAGTCAAACGCAACAAAGAGCATAAAGTGTTTCCCGAAGTGATATTCCTCAACTGTTGACCACGGTTGATAACTGACATCAATGGCCCGTTGAGTGGTTTCGTGGAAGTGGTGTGTTAAGCAATTAACTGGGCAGACGATATGACGATTAGACAATCCAGAACGGCTAGGAATCGCAATAAGAACTCAAGGCTATGAATAGTAATTTTGCGGTACACATAAAAGAAGGCCATTCGTTGGTGAGTGGTGCCAAATCTGATTTGAGTTGTTGCAAAGCTGCAGGAATAATTCGTAATAAACAATGACTTCGTAACCAGGTTAGGTAGCACGTTTCAACATCCTGCATGTTGGCCATTGTCCTTCAGCCTCTATACGTACGTCAAACGTTCCGACATGGAATCCCAGCTTGAAACAAAGTTCTTAATCTGGGTGACTGATAAAGATTTTCTTCGTTGTGCAACCCATAATTTTGCAACGCAGTCGGTTTATCATACAGCAGCTGTGAGATGCACGTTCTGCTCACTGATAGACATCCATAAGAAAGTAAGTGTGAATGAAATGCCATCTCAAACATCATTCTAATAATAGTTTCGAAGAAACTGTAAGTTAGAGTTGATTTTCAGAGCTCCCCCCGGTGTGCCCAAGTCCGGAGTGATGTTGTCCTCAGTGCATACTTCTCTTTACTCCAAGAGAACCTCTCTTGACTAGGCTATTCAGAATTTGTGAGGTACTGTCGAACTGTTTGCATACTATCTCACTGTTAGTATCCTGCACAATGATTTTCGTTCCCTATAAACTAATTTACAATTGTCTATAGTTCTAGAAGTTAAAAAAATTATTTTCATGGGCTCGCTTTTATTCCGGGCTCGGACAGACTTGAAAAACTTCTCTGAAAACAATTTGAAAATCTTTTACATGATGTTTAAATTGCCAGCATTGCAACGGTTAAAACATTTGCCATTTTTATCATCCCCTGTTGGCGCTCGCAACAAACAATGTAAGTATACATAGTTTTACCAACAAGCTATGCTGTTTACAGTAAATACATCTAGGTCAAATAGGTAACATTTTGCATAAGAAGGAAGAAAACCATGTTTGAGTAGGTTGGTGGTCGGTACGGTTAAAAAACCGTAATCAGCCAGTTAGTCAGCCATCACGCGTTCTGGTAGTCAAACGGTGATGATCCTGCTCGTTCCTCACATTCAGCTGTTTTTGCTTTGACAGTTTATCAAACAAATTTACTGAGAAAACGGTGATTTAACCAGCACTTATTGTCTAGGTGATGATACTTGTCTCGGATGAGTACACACATGTGACCGACTTTAGTATTGTATTGAATACGTCGCAATTTAGCCTCAAAATGTAAAGTTCGTTAACAATTTGTGCTCTCGGAAATTCCACTTAGGGAAAAACAGGACAAAAAAACAGGTGACTGAATGTACACAAGTGTCATGTTAAACTGTCTGTTAAGTTTGACGTGTATTTCCTCTCTGCGTCTCATAAAGTTTTTCAGCGACAGGCAAATTCATATTGGCCGGCAGTTTATTTAAGTACCGACAGAGGGAGCTTACAATTTATCTCATCTGTATTTCGGTTAATACTAAACTATTTGGCAACATGTATCTTCTAGTTTGCGCCGGTAAATAATTCACACACTTGTTCATTTTTCCCGACAGTCGGATACAGAAATACGGACCGTCACTAACCTGATTCGGCAAGGAATAATCAGCCCCAGTGTGTCTAACTTTTCGGTGAGCAACAGTTGTAAAGTAATTTACTACTGTATTGAAATTCTGCTATCGTAACTTGGTAACTATTTGATACTCTTGCATATAACAAGACGACAGTTGTATATCGTAGGTAATCCACCTGTGTGCGTGGTACATGTACCCTCCTAAACAGAAGTCGTTAAAAAGCAAGGAGAGCAAGGAACGTTTTGTAACACGCAGTAAAGTGAAGTTGCTTTACCTGCACGAACAGAACAAGATTCTCATCGTATAGTTCTCACGGATGATAATGTGTGGGAGAAAATTGGACAAGCAGCTGTAGTGTGACCTTCACGTACACATCAATCACAGAATGCAGTCACGATCAAATAGCCACCTCTTATATGGTACGAGTTAATTTATGTGTGGCTGATAAGCTGAACGGTGAGACCGTCCTCTAAGCTTGATCGTTCAGAATCATCATTTGCGTGTCCTGTTTGTGACAAATTGGCCGCATGTTTAATTTACCTAGTATCCAACGATATTTTGTACGAACTGTTTGTTCTGTCGAGAGTTTCTTGACAATCATAACACTATTTTGTTTCTTACACAGTTGCTGCTCATATTTCCAAAAACAGACAGACAAACGCGTTTGTTTGAAGATGCTGCGCGTAAGCTCAATTGCCGCAGCAAGTTGGTGCTGCTTAATTACGAGTCAGCTGATATTCTGCATTCCAAAGGGCGTGTTTTCAACTGGATCGCAAAATTTGACATTTCTGAGGTAGGTTGGTAAAGCCGCCAATAGCTCACGGATCTCACGATAACAGGAGTTAACGAGTAATTATCGCAAAACGATATTTTCTAATCATTTTTCGAATGATCTGAACAATCGCAACATTTTTCAGGATAAAAAATCCACCAAGGTGTAGAGAGACTAGTGGTGTTCTACTACCAACCAACAGCGTTTAAGAATGTTTCACGATGACTTTTCAATAAGGGTACAACAGTCTGGTTACTTACCTAGGTAACATTCGAGGGCAATTAAGTGGTGTATGCAGCGAACCATAAATGTCCAAAAGAGTTTTAGTTGTAGGTTAAAATAATGTTCATAGAAAATGCATGTCTATTCGATGAGTTTGAGATTCAATGGGAAGTATCACCCTGTCAGGGACAGAATACTATTAAACAAAGTTGTGCCCGCAGTTCTTGCATGTAATTATATATATCGATAATCTGCAGTAGCGCACTTATGACAGACGGTCATCGCCATTTTGTGATTGTTAAACAACAAAATTAGTAAAACCATGAGTTTTCAAGTAGGATGACAATTTTCAAGCTGACCATCACTCACAGTTGATCGCAGCGTCCGCATTCAGATAGACCTAGTAGCCAGCCCCTTCCGAAAAGAAGCACTAGACTCGAGTTTCGCTCTCATTAGAGCTCGTCAGTAGTGCATATCCTTGCCACGGCCGGGATTTGAACTCCGGACATTCCAATCATGAGGCAACCGTGTTAACCACTGCGCCATTGACCTCACATTAGGCACGACCGAATTATCAAATCTGAACGCTCAAACACTCTCGCTTGTGAGCAATGATCAGGTTGCCCGATCGTCTCGGAGGAGACACAGTTACTGCCTCTTAACTACAATCGGTAACCCCGCCAGTAGGACTTCCGAGACAGAACGAGATCACTGAACTCATTAAACCTGCAAGGCGATAATTCGGTCGTGCCTAATGTGAGGTGAATGGCGCGGTGGTTAACACGGCCGCCTCATGATTGGAATGTCCGGAGTTCAAATCCCGGTCGTGGCAAGAATATGCACTACTGACGAGCTCTAATGAGAGCGAAACTCGAGTCTAGTGCTTCTTTTCGGAAGAGGCTGGCTGCCAGGTCTATCTGAATGCGAACGCTGAGATCAAATGTGAGTGATGGTCAAATTGAAACATGAGAATTTTATCAATGAAGTACGACAAAGATATTGTATAATTTGATTTGTAAATAAACATTTATTTGCAGGCTGCCTTATGTGACTTTGAAAACCACACTGGTTACATACTGTTCATAAAAGCTGCGCTCACTGAGTGAAGTTCTTGAGAAATATTGTGATGGAAACAATTAACAAAGAATGACAACTTGCAAGGCGCCACCACCATTTGGTTCCAACGTATCCGCTTGACCGATAGGAACCAAATCACAACTGATTTCTAAAGTGCTCGGGGAATAGGACAGCATGAGCGTCAATGACCATTTCGTATCTAACGTAAGGAGTGGTTCACTGCTCACCAGACACTGCGTTCAGAATCTGATTATGAAATGACAGATTGAGCCAAGGTTGGTTGATCATCCCGGACTAAAAGTAGAGTCCGAAGGGTGGAGCGCTTATTTTGAGACGTTTCTTCTGACAGACTTGCGAAAAAATGCTTTCGACACAAAAATTAAGTTTACCTCGCGAAATATCCAACACGCTGCAAGAAAGACCGAAAACGCCAGGAAAGTATTCGAGGTGAGCTTCGCGAAGGTTTGTTATGAGTTGAAAATTTATAACAGTAAACAACCTATACATTTACTCAATAATCCACGGCCAACTGCTGTTCTATAAATAAGTCGGACTCCTCGGATGAGTTAGAGCGCTTCTGACTTCTTTAGTCCAATGGTTCGGAAAATATATACCTCACTGGATAGCCGACGCTTTGATTCACCACCATAATGCTGTACAAATCAACTGCGTGATCTATGTACAGCTCATAATCAGCGATCACAAGAGCGATATCCACCACGTGATGTCCAATTTGACCTTGAGAATGTTCTTCGAACTTCCACTGATGTTGTCTCCTTCTGGTTACCCTTTACTGTGTGGACTGTCCAAATACCCATTCCTACACGAGCAAACTCAATTAGTTCGTTATATAGGTAGATGGTTCTTCAGCAACGGGAAGTAAGAATACTTCGTTGTACAACAGTCTGAATATGTATGACACGGAAGGTTTTATAAACACCCCCGGCACTCTGTTTTGTGAAAAGGGTTGCTATTTCCAGTTTCGTACTAATGCCACTGCGTACATTGTGGATTTTCTTTCATCACCTTCTCTCTGATGCGGCACCGCTACACTAGTCCGGTCTATGTGAAACGACCATTAAAGAGGAAATGATCTGCCTTCCTTGGAAATCAAGATTGCTGGGATTATTCTGTAAATTCCACGATGTTTTTCTTACGGTTGGTTGATGTGTTATATTTGAATTTGTGGGTATTTCCAGGATGACGTTTGCTTGGAAAATCTGTCGCGACTGATAGGGATCATGTTGTGCTCAAGATGCTGTTGTTTGCCTACACACCGCTGACTTCTGACTGCGAAAAATACACTTCTTTTTCAACCGCATAAGCCGCCTGGTTGCTAACCTAAAGTCCTATCCAAATATCTCACAGAGAGCTTCATATATTTGCACACACTACTGAACAACAGACAGCAATGCTTGCAAGCCAAACAATTAGAAATCGTTGACACGCAAAACTGTTAACATCAGCGTATATCGCATATATTCTGGATAATCTTCCCGAGGTTTTTAATTTCTCCCTCACCTACCATAATTTTCACTGTACTGTGTTTAAAACTGCGTGTTCATTTCTACTAACGTCGCTCTTTTCAGAGAATTCGCCGTTGTTCACCCAATATCGAACTCTGTTAAAGATGTCACTTATGCAACTAGCCAACTTGCTAGCAAACAGGTACGTAAATAAGTACATGATGGAAACCTTCGAACTATCGCTCTTTTGTTAGCGGGGATAGCTCATCTTACGGTATTCAGTCAACCATCATAACAGTAACCGAATGGAAGGCCAAGATTATTGAAGGCATTTGGCAATAAATACACATTCGGTTCACCAAATAGGTTGACACGTTAGTCCTTGCCTGTCACCGTAATGACCAACTGGCCCGCTCACTATTTCAGAGTGACAAACACCTCCAACCGTATTCTACACCAATTCTGAACTACCATCTGGTAATTCATCTGGTACAGGCGTCCTGGATAAGTGCGTTCAATTTTCACACAAAATGTACGCATGGCACATCTGGCCGAAAGCTTAAATTTCGTGAGTTGTAAATTGGTGTGGCTCATGAAAACTGCTAAATACGGAAAGAGCGCATTTTCATTGTACTTGCCTCCTAAAACTTAGCAAATAGGGAGCCGCTACACAGAAACTGATGCTCACAATGAAGCGGAGCTATTAAATTGTCTTCGATACCCAATTTTTTGTGTTTGAAGTTGTTCTCGAACAAAATACTACCAGATACCATAGTGGTCCTGTTTGGATTTGTTAACGCCCATCATCATTGATTCACCCAATAAATTTCTCGCTCATTTTTCCGTTGTAATCTTGTGGTGGATGTTTTTGGCAAGTACAATGTATAACAAAGTTCACAAAAACTTTGGTCAACAAAAACAAAATACAGAAGTTACTGGTTTAGAGACACTCAAGTATTCGAACGTAATTAATTACGAGTAGATTTTCCCAGTGATTTTTCAGCTTTGCACTCAATAAATTAAGTGTGAGCCGGACTCACGAACAAATGCGAGTGTCAAAATCACATTGAGGGAATGTGATCATCATCATCATCATCATAGACAGCAATACATCAGTGGTTAACACTAATGCTTAACTGCCACACAACCATGAAGAAACAGCAAACCCTATATAGAAAGAGAGAAGGAAAAAGAAGGGGACGGGAAGGGACCTA
>QNGE01000173.1:102219-143191 GCA_008508345.1 Paragonimus westermani | reverse complement strand
ACCAGGAGACTGTGGTTTGTCAGACCTCTACCTGTTGGCCTGCCTGGTATGAGTAACTCTGTCCAGTTTAGCCCAAAAGGTCATAGAGATGCGCAAGCCGTCACACCACGTCAAGGTCCAGTCTCACCATGACGGATTGAGGGAATGTATGAAAATTCAACTTGACCTCAGTTACCATATGACATTACTATCTGACGGAGCAAGGTAACGTAATATATAACGAGTCAACGGTAACTTTCCAACGCAAGAACACGTCCAATTCCGGGGTGTTTATCAAATATTTGCTGTGTTTATCCGATCAGCTCCGTCATAAACCTACAGAAGCATCCAACACGGTCACTAAAAACAATTGGCTGGTTATTTAGTCAGATATCCAGATGAGGTTAACTAGCCACGTATCCGTGCATTGTGGTGCTGACGATTAGTTCGTTCGTGGGCTGACACTGCATTTCAGAATAAATCACATATATTTAGGCCACCTTATTTTGCATAACAGGTGAACACATCCTATAGCAACTTGATTTTAACAGCAGAAACGAAATGAACTCTTGCTTTCTAGCGCCGGCTACCTCACAACTGCTTAATCGAATAGATGGATAATCCTCAAATATCACTCGTCACGTCTCAGAGTAATTTGTTCTATTTAGAAAGCTTTTCTTGTTCGACTAACAATACATGAATACCAGACAAAGTTACACGTAGCTCTCCTATTCAGGCAGTTTTCCCAGCTAGTAGCAGTAGACCTGAGTGAATCGCATAGTAACACTCGTCGTTGTTGTACTTCCTCTCTAACACATGGACTGGGATTTCGTTGCACACATTGATGAATTCCCAGTACCTCGTCGATATAAGATATTGCATACATCAGTAATCATCTCTGAGTAGTCGTTCACAAAAGATTTAGCATACTTACTGAGTGGTTCAGTCATCGGGGGGTAAGACGAAGTAATTTGTCCGTTATTTTCGAATGACCGTCCACTAATCGGGACTTTTGAACCAAACAGAACTTTTCAGAGCCATATGACCAAATGGAAATTGAGGTGTAAGAAGGCGTTCCTATTTTGCGTGGAACAAACTGAGAAGCGGAAAATACAACTGCTTCATAAGCAATGGACTTGGTGTTTAAGCTTTTTTCGAGGGAGAAAGAAAAAACGTTAGTTATTATATTTTTTGACCCTAGTTCGTCAAACTCCCATCAAAGTTTGTCCAATGCCTGGAAGAATTTTTAACCGAAAAGGACAGTTCACTTCCGGTTGTTTTTCGTGAAAGACTAATTGACCTTGGTAAGCAAAATGCTAACGCAAAGGGCGATGCTTCTTGGCATCATTTGGTCCGCCATGAGAGTCAGTAATAAGCAAATCAAATTTTCTGCTCCAGAACTCAAAAAGATTTCACAAAATGACATGGTGAGAAAGTTTCAATATACATGTTGTGATCAAACTGGACAGTTTGTGGAGAAACGATAGTGATTACCGGCTGCAAAAATTAGTCGATTTGTTCATTTCGCTATGCCCTACTACCAGCTGTAGCTGCGGAATGCTCTTTTACTGATGGAATTCAGACGTTTGCCATTTTTTCTTTATATAATAAGCAAACGAATCAAGTATATTTAATATTGCATAATTTCAATCGACACCGCATAATGTATCAGTTAAATGTCGCTTATCACTTGCAAGATGGCATCTTAAACATTGAAAGCAGACCAAGTAAGTTTCTAACATCCGTACATTTGAACAACTGAAAATATTTGGAACAAACCTCTAAACAAGAATTTGACAGTCTTTTGTATTCACGTTCACTTGCATATAACTAAAAATGAGTTTCATGCAACATTGAGGTCGGTGTTTATACTGATTCGTTTGCAAATGCGTGTGCCAGTTAGGAAACGTAGGTGTTCAGAGCGACTTCCACGTGATGCTTTTCTTGTGACAAAGAAAAATTACATAGGACAGGCACAAAATTCTTCATTCGTGTATTCACTACTGTACGAGTTAGGATGAATGGTCAGTTCTCGTTCTCAGTGTTCATCTAGAACAAACCCAAAATCAATATACCCTTCTCATATTTCCTGTGATTTTTCTTTTTTTTTCTGTTCGGCACACTTGGTAAATATAATAAACGTTTGTATGGAAAAACTAGTGCAATCTCAATTTCAGTGTATAATTTTGTTTTGATACGTCGTTTGACAGGAAGGCTCATTCATACGGGGAGTGCGTAGTTGTTTTTCATTGTAAAAACATCTGATTGCATAAGTTCTAACTGCCTCACTCCAGAAGGCAGTATCACAACAGTAAAAGTTCGAAATTAGTGTTGAAAACATGTTGCAACTGAAAGGGGCTTCCAGGATTCTTGAATCGTGCAGCACATCTACGGAAAATAGTTGGAAAAAAAATCGTTTTACCATATGTAACGAATGAAACGTTTGGCCGTTCGACTCTGAACCACTTCTGATTGGTCGGGTCTATGGCATCATTGAACATAGATAAAGCGCACCACCCTGTGTGGGATGTGGATGTCACAGAAGCCATCACGTATAAGTGTTCTTTGCGCAAAACAGAAACTGGTAGTGTGACCCAATTGCATAATAATTAACTGCGTTTCATTTGCTACGTCAAACTGGCTTTGATCGGTGAAATTGGACCTTGTAAATCAAAGGTGAATTTATTCATTCGGTCATTATGTTGTTAATTTTGATGGTCCACGATTGGCAATGAAACACAGTGTGTTTTCGCTTTCTCAACATTCATTTCAACGATATCCTTTGGGTTTAAAAAGTGAGTGTGTCTCACAGAGTCCGAAAACATCTTTGAATTTTAACCGAGAGAAACGGTAAAAGTGATCCGTATACTTCTGTTATACACATCTAGAGATAACATATCGACATTTGCCAGTTATGGCTTGAGCAGGAGATCAAAAATTAGACTCAGAGTAGAGAGTAGAATGAAAAGGAGAACTTAAACGAACGAACTTTACAGCGTATCAGAAGCACCGGGCAGTTGTCGAACGACACGCTGTTTTGTTTAAAGTGAACACTTACGTGGCCAGCGTGAGTAAGGAGTGCTGCTTGACTGTCCTTGTCTGAAGGAATGTGCGTGCTGTCTTCCTTATTTAATTTGCTTCCCTGTTATGCTTTCAGGATGCTGACATGCCTCTAACAGTCAGTGGTTTTAATGTATGTTAAGCAATTTACTTCTTATTACGGTCCCGCATATAGATATTGTGTGGGTGGTGGTAGACCCAACACACAGTTACCACAACTAAACCGGCCTATGACAAGTCACTTAATTTTAACCGATTTATATGGTCATGTTCAATCCATCACTATGTTGGAGAACATTCGAAAATTGAACAGTTCTGGAGCACTTGTACTGGATGGAAATAGTTAATAAATACATTGTTCAAACACCACAATTTCCTGAGTGCTACACTTAACTGGTTTGTCAAAAGTGCTTTATTTTTTCAACAGCTCCACTTCACAGGATTAAGAGTGATGTTTCGTATGTACAGAAAACGTGTTCGGAGTTCAAGCTCAATGTTCACTCAGCAAAGGCTGCGTGAACTCTGTGGGCGTCAACTGTAAATTATGTCTGTCATTGAGTTTTTTTCACAATGGCCTTACTGCAAACTGTCTCCTACAGAGGTTTATGAACATGGTATTTAAAGTGTCAATATTTTCATCAGTCTTCTGAACCTGGCGGAAACAGTGCTTTTCAATATCTATATTCTCTTGGGTACAGGCTTATTCTCTTCATTATCCAGACTTTAAGGGCAAATGGTATGTTGTAATGCGGTGTCACTTTGTTCAGTATTATCAATAGTACATACGAAACGCTCACGTGAACAGTGAACGAAGGTACATTCTCTACCTGTGCAATGACGTGTGCTAAGGTATGTTAGTTCATTTTTTTGTCACGAACCCTCGAATCCATGTGACCTACTGAGCGGAATAAAAGAAGTGCTTTTGCCGCAGCACCCCATTTCCGATGGATGGCATAGTGTTATCATAACCTTGTTAACCAAACATTTTGTTGAAAGTATTCGTTACGTTATATTGTGTTTGGTTGTTAAAGTAAACGTCCGTGAAGTACGCTTTGCATCATTGACAAATCTGTTCACAGTCCTCAAAGTCCAGTTCTATACTGTGTTGGTTGTCTAAAAGCTATTGTTAATCAAACCCTTGAACTCTAAAAAGATGTTGTAGGACTTTTGTTTTCTCGAGTGAACGAAACAATAACTCGCATTCTATAAACTTGACTTGACCTGATGTAGCTGTCAAAATCTGAGTGACAGATCGACCTATAGGCATAACGGTTGTTGATTCAAGGCTTCGTAACAAAAGCTGATCCTTCAGAAATTGATTCATCCTACTTCGTAGAATGTGCTTTCGGAAATGATAGTTCCAACCACGATAGTCTAAACGTTCCAGCTGAACCTCTGGATGTTTTTTTACGTATATAACTTAGTAACTGGTTTACCATAGTACGTTCTATTAGCGCGCAATGATTATCAACTGGTTCTGTCGTGCTTATTTGTGTCACTCCAGGAAAGCGCATCTTGCAAAATATGTTTCATATACACGAATCAAAAATTCATACACAGGAATCAACTGGGTGAAATTTCAGAATGCTCTGTATTTCAATTCTGACTAGTAAAAGTGATTACCTGGTAATCCCGAGCACCTCGGAGAATACAGGTTTGCTCGAAGGTTAACCAATTTGAGTGCAGTTTTTGAACTGAACTAGAAGTTGTCAGCCATCGTCAATAAGGAAAAAAATACAAGACTGGAGTATTCTTCCGCCACAACACATTACTAATGCACACTCTTGTGAAAGTCAGGGTTAGAACTCCGGCCATGCTTCAAGAAGCAACCTTGTTGACCGTCGTTCCATTGGCCACAAGTTAGGCATCACACAATTCACATATCTGACTGCCCGATTGCATTTGCTTGCGGATAATTCTACACTTGTCCACTCTGTTGATAGGGGACAAGGCAAATATTCTGGTAACGTTAGCAAATAACTTGACGATTAGCACTTCCAGTTCAGGTCAAAACCCCGATCTCTTTAAACCTGACAGAGGATAACTTGAATTATTAATCAGTACCTCTTCGTGTGATCAACTTTTATTTGAACACCACTCACAAGTGATCGCAGATTTTGCAATCAGATAGACTTCGCATCAAGCATTCTTTAAAAGATTACTTCACTACACATAATTTTTGAAAAAATTCCCACCTAAAATTAAACATTTTACACACCTCACTGGTGCATTCACCAATTGATAACGTTGTTGCTTATATTTGCAACCATTATTGTCCCTTTTTAAACAATGACTGAATGAAGGAATGATGTTAAATGGTCAGTTAAACGTGATACCGATTGTCAGAAGTCGACAACTGACATAATCACGGGTTTACCACATAATTTACTAACCTTCTGTGACTATATTAGAGAAGTAGAGTTTATGACGCCATACTTGACACAGATTTTTCACCAATTTTACAGTTGTTAACCAGAATATTCCATGTTGGTTATGTGGTTCCTTTCCGTTCTCCTTGTGATCGCTGGAAATTTGCTGGTTAGAGAACGCGGCCGAATTTTGCTAGACCGCTGAGGGTTGATCTGATAAGGCCAAGATGAAACGTTTACAAGTGAATGTGCAAGATCAAAGCGTTAAATAAAAATGCTAACCAGGAATCCCTTTTCATCGATTAATATGCAAGATGAACAAGGCTGACTAGCGGTCGAAGTCACAAGTTATAATTTATGTTGATCTACTGGGACAATTTGACAGTCAACATATCCAATGTATGATTTTAAGGTTTTGGATGTGTGGGCGGAACATACACTTTTAGTGAATATTAAGTTAGTACAAAGTAAACATATCTCGTCGACACAACAATGTAATTTTCCCGTCAGCAGCTTAACTGAGCTAGTCATGTGGTAACGGTTTGTATGTTACACAACCAAATTTCATGGTGAGTGGTATAGTGTGTATAGGTCAGCAGACCAGATCATCTGGGATATGATGATATTGCAGAAAGCTGATCCATTTCAGATCTACTGTGAAAGACGACAAACAACTAAATGTGCTCATCCGTGCCATTGTTGTTAATGGAGCCCCCTCCCCCCCAAAAAAATGAGGACTAATAACACTCTACGTACGATTCAATCGAGGAATTCTGTCACGTTGGTGGCACAATGATTCTTTGGACAAGCAGTCATTTGTTTGATGTGAATAATTTTAGCTGAACCCAGAAATGAGTTGATTTCATTCCTTACTATCAAAGGCTGTCGGTTATTTCTGTAATATTCAAAAGCGAACCACTTAAATGATTTTATGCATGGTTTGGTCTTTATACCTTTCGCCAGTCTGTGAAGTTGCAAAAATTATAACACTTTAATACTTCATTCTACTTTGGAAACAGATGTGCAATAGTGATATCAGTGTAACTGGACAACGTAATACATATGGCAACCAGTAGTAGTGTTATCCACGTTCATTTTTTCTAGCACGTCATTGAGGCTGTCGTGTGTAGTTTCCCAGATTTTACTGTGGATAAAAATCATTCTGACAGCAGCAAACGATTGTATTAACTAAAATGCGACTTACCTTTTGTACCGCATAACTTTCAGTTTAACATAATTTAACCAAATTCCAGCGTTGGTCCACTGTAGCGTTGTTTGTGCAGCCGCATTGGTGTTCAAGCTGCCCTTATTTGTAAGCAACTAATCTTTGTATAGAAAAACACCTTGACTGGATTGATGGCGATCACCTTAGCATATATGATATGATATATGATGATATTAGTTGTGACCATTTCATTACTGTAACACCCTAATTACTGCAGAGGTTCATAAACACTCAACAGTCATTGTTCCAGCAACAATTCAATTTATCTCTCACAACCTCGCAAAAACTGCATTTCAACTCAGCAAATCGTACGCATCAGCACTCGGGGAGATTGCAGATGGTTAAATTAGCATGATCAAACAGACAACTGTTGGGCCCATTGTGGTCCATTTATTCGATATGATTCATACTTCTAGTAAACATGAAATATATGCCAAAATTTTGAGAGTGCTCTAAACAGGTCTCCATTATTTCACGAAAGATGAGGACCAGTATTTCCATAATGCGTGAAAATGTTGCGGACTTCTCTCACGAGTTAATAGTTTCCTAGGATAAAAATGTGGTTCAGCTTACACGAACGGATCGCAGAATGCAGGTTCATCTGTTAAGTCGGTACATATAAACAGTCTCCAGATATTCGGAGAGAATATTTGACAATAAGTTTGGGAAAAGATTTCTGTTGAACTAAACGGCTAGGACAAGCAAGAGAGATGCCAGCTGATCGGCTGATGCGGAAAAAAACAGGGAAACAAGCTGCGACATGACCGGTGGCTAGTCGTTGGTTAGATAATCATTATAATATATGCTGTTCACACATGTAACAAATGCCCATGTGCTAAGACGATTCTCTTGATGCTACAAAGAATATTTCACACCAGGAAGCTCGAAGCAATATATGCTTGAAAAACAGACGACATATGATGAACTGAGAACAGGTGAGTTGTAGAGCACAGTTTGCATAGAAATCGGACCTCAGCCATTGTGAGCATATTGTTTACACGTATTTTAATTCTGTGGGATGGCTGAAACTTCCTAGGAGTAATATTAATTCAACTGATATGCGCTTGAAAGCTGTAGTGAGTCTGGTTATTCTGCACAAATGTGGTCACGTAAAACCACTATAACCTGACAAAATTAAGCCCAGCTGACAGTCACGGTTGGCCGTCTGATTATTTGTTACAGCGAGCGATCATAATGTGAAATTCGCCCAGCTTATTTGTGCAAGTGAATTGCTGCATAACGTTACATTCGATTCTTATGCAGACCGTCTGAGATAGCACTGTTATGAGTGATAATCTTGCAAGAAGATCTGGCTGGAAACATCCTAACATGTTTTTCCCTCTCATCTTACTGGTTGTTAGCCGGTGGATCTCGTTGTAATCGACCGCCGTCGAAACCTCGCCGGGTATTTGACGAAACCTCACTCGCTGGCTGATCAACCCGTTAGTCTAACGGCCGACCTCATAAGGCAGGAACTCTGTGAGATTCCGGAAGTGCGTGATGCCGTGGTTGCTGGTCTGGTTCCTAACTGTGGGTATGTACCAGGAAGTCTCTGTAAACCTCCTCATTGCATGATAATCCGCTCTCATTTTTGCCTGTGTTGGTCGGACTGAACATCCACCCTCAAGGTGAACTGAAACATCTTGTCAAACCTACACACACAGAACGACTGCATTCCGTCAGGGTCATCTAAGAATAATTGAAGAAATCTATGTTAGTTACGTTCACGTGGTTATTGTAAAACCTGAGTTGAAATTTCCTGGAAATGTTTTCGAAGTTACTTGTAATGGTAGTATGCAAAAACGAACCAACTCTATGGAGTGATTCTCGAATTATTTCATCATTGACAGGAGAGCATTATTTGGTAACGTTCACGCTGGACTATAATGTAACCAAGTAGGGAGTTAGAATCATGAGGTTTCTATATGAGATGAATTTAGGATGAGTATTCCGTGAAAAAAATCGCTTGCAAACAGAAAGCTTTACGATATGGAGGTGTTTACACCTTGTCTGCCCGCACCCGAGATCAAATGAGGAAATGGTGTAGCAGATAAAAGGTAGCCCCATCAAAGCAATCACTGACCAGATTCACAAGTACCGCATCACATCAGTATTAACGTTAGCGCTACTGAACCGTGTTAGCTGTTGATATCTGCATTCAAACATTTTATGAGAAATGCATTAGGCACATAAACTTGATGTATAGGACCTTATCTACTGCTAACTGTCTGTATTTGGCAGCAATGAGTCATCTTTTATCTACCACCATGTTCTACCGCATTTCGCTACATCACAGGTAGAACATGTTCAACGTGACTAGACGTTTTTAGTTCAGGTTATACTTGCTGGCCGTCTTATAGGGTGATTTTGCCTAACTATCGCTATCTGACGTCCGGTTCCAAAATTTGTGACGTGCAAAACATTGACGCCATGCATTGCGCGCATGTGAGTGCAGACCGATAGTTCACTTGTTTCATGAGACGTTTGGCAGTAGCTGTTTTGATCACGGTATGGGACCAAGCCCTGTAGCCATGCACTTTGTTTGTCTAACACATATAAGACAGCAGCTTCATGAATACCCGAACAGTCCAACGATTCCAATAATTTCCTCATCCAAAATGATGCACACAAATTGACAAACAACGTAGTTACGGTGAATGAAATTTTCATGTAATGATGCTGATGAGTCAGAAACGGAAATTCATGAGTGCTGTGCAACCATTCCACAAAATGAGAGATCTCACTTAGTCCTTCCAGTTTTTAAACGGTTGACCTTTGCTCGTAGTGATTCCCAACGCAGGTATATAACTGTGGTTTGTGCGCAGTCATTTATCACGACAACGGAATGCACACACTTGATTTGTACAACTGTTGGTTGACTGCGAAGTATACGAGTTAATAAATGTGGTCTGAAACATAGCTAAAATGAGAAATATGTACATATCATCATAGTGTAACATAACTATCCCTGTTTGGTCAATCATCAAATGGTTATTTACAGTGGAAATGTGCACGCGTATATTATGTTATTCAGATATACAACTGAACCTGTCAGTTTTCTGTTTAGCAGCATTAGTCCGTGAAGGGAACGACTGACTCAAGTCAGTAACCAACTGATTAGTTATACTTCCGAATGGTTTAATCACAATGAGCCCAATCTGGCGACGTTTGATTAGTGACTGTGGATGTGGGCAACTCAAAATTCACATGCTCATGTTTCAGGTCAAACACAAAATCGCATGGTTGTCTTTTATAATCACCTACATGGCGGGCGTACAAAAATCCTTATTCGTGGACACAGACAGACAACAGGTCAGAATCTCTGACACTAAAACGAAAGATTGTCGGAGAAATACCTGCAGCAGAGTACGGGGAGGTGTGGAAGAATCTTACGAAGACATCTATTTACTTGTTCCACAATCGAGCTTGATATGAATTTGAGACGTTACAAAAAATCGTTCATCAATCGGTCGTGTCTCCTCCGATTGATGCACGTGTAAAATATGCACGAGTTGAACATCACACACAATTGATCGCACAAAATTTTCAGTCTGCCCCTTTGGAATAGAAGCGTTAGACTCGGGTCCTGCTTCCATTACTGCTCATCAGTAGTGTAAATCTACGTCACGGCCAGGATTTAAACGTTGGACAAGCTTTCATAAAGCAGCCGCTTGAACCACCAATCCACTGTGCCCGTGTTGGTCTAGGCCAAATTATCGTACGCAGTTTCACTTCACTTT
The DNA here is from genome assembly GCA_008508345.1 of Paragonimus westermani. Taxonomy (NCBI): domain Eukaryota; kingdom Metazoa; phylum Platyhelminthes; class Trematoda; order Plagiorchiida; family Troglotrematidae; genus Paragonimus; species Paragonimus westermani. The sequence continues at coordinate 132,818 of QNGE01000173.1, read as the reverse complement.
GCCTGAGTGAGGTTCAGATTACACGACCTTCCTGATAGCAGACGCAGCAACTGTCCTATCAACTCCACTCTATGACTCAAAAACTAGGACCTCCCTTGCAGCTGGAAATACACAAATTACCAGACCTACTGAGGCCCATGACGCAGTACTCAACTTGGTTCCCTTGTGAGGGCTTGACCGAAGTTCAGATCATGAAACAACTGCATTTTGAATAGTTTACGCAAATGACGCAACGCTTCTCTACAAGGTAAAGTGAAACGGACGAAAAGTGTGATCGTACAACAAATAGAAACTCACACGCGTATATCAATAATCCCACAGCAAAATGTCACATTTGAAACTTTATCTTTGAAAATGCCAGTCTTTGCTTGGCCGCTCTTCATGGCATGTTTACGACCATAAAATATCTTCTTCTGCGCTGTCATCTTACACAACGGTCTACAGACTGGCAACAGAGTGTGATCATTCATCGTCATCATACCTGATCATCCTCCCTCAACGTGCTTTATTTGCATCAGTAGACGCTCAGGCTCTCTTCTTTCTCTCGAGAGCCGTACTTTTCAGCATACCGGCGTGTGAGCGATAAAGCTTTTTCCAATTTAAATCATTGAACTGTTTGCTACGATACTTCATCTAATATGAATAAGCCGACTACGCTTTCGTATCTATCGTTTTCCCACCTGGCAGCAGGACATGTAAGCTCATTCCATTCACGCCGTTTGATAATTTGTCTCGCCACTGAACTGTAAGTGCAATCGTCACAGAATTTCTCTCTGTTATCATGGTAATCTTTCAGGCGAAATTAGAAAGAATATTTTTAGGAAAAGATATCCTTGCTCTTTGTTGCAGGTAGCCTTCACGGATAATGCTTCAGTTCAACAAGAAAAAATCCAACAGTGCTTTTGGGAAACTTGTTTATGTTGCCTTCCAAAAGAAACTGGGTTGTAAGTCTCTTCTCGGTACACCCCAGCTCTAGAGGCCGAAATTGCCAGCGTAAATATGCCGATGAATTAATCCACTTCAGCCGTTCGTCAACAATTTCCTTATGACGGTGATCATCCTTCAAACACCTAATAAACTGTTATACGTTCCATTTCTGGTGGTGAGCAATTATGATCGGGTTATGTTACACCGCACTTGGCATACCTTGTGACGTTCCGGTCTTGGTTCAACACGGTTACGATAACAACGTCACTTGCAGCAGTTGCCTCCGTGAGGCTCCATTTAATCAACGGCATTTTCAGTCGTTTTTAAATTGTCGGCTTCCGGATTTTCATAACACTATTTGACTCTTCCTTGAGGAAAAAGCCAAACATTTTTCAAGACGCGCAAAAATACCGTTGAAGTTTGTAGTGAACTTGCTCTAAAAGACAACTCTGGGCACAGTTATTGGAGCGTTCTCTTTAAGCAAGCTCTGGAGCCGCCAAGATCATCATCAGCTTCTCTGGTGGCAGTCAGGCTCTTCCTTAGCCTGAAGTTGTTCACCGGAAGTGGTTTCAAAATGCTGATCTTTGAATTGGTTTTGCAATAATCTGTGTTGCAAAGAAAACGTTCACGCCATTCATCTCACCAAAGCTGCATGTGATAAGTTTTCCGTAGACTACAGCACTGGGCATTTTTTCTGGACCTATGAACAGCCGTCATGTAAATGTGAACGTTAAGCTTGAATACGAAAAGGACGTGGACTTAACAGCACATATGTTTCCTTAGCCATGTAAATTGTTTTTTATGGCAATTCTCTCGGTCTGCAATTGGCAACATCCGAGTTACGAGCCTCAGGATCAACAAGATTACGCTTCACAACCCAACAAATATTTTGGACACTGCCAAGAAAATCACAACTTTATATACCGTGAGCTGATCGCTTCCTCTGAATCCAGCAGAAAATCCAAACCTTTGGCTGAGGTTTCCCACTATCGAAACAAACGAATTCAGCTGGTTATCCATCTCCCCAATTGAGTCAAAGATCGGTTGTCATTCATATCACCCGAAACTTCGCGCTGTGGATGCTTCTGTATCCTCCTGGGGATGAAGGGTAAAAGTTCCATAGGTTTATTGGAAACTACATCCTCACTCTTACTCACACAAATAGTACACTTGATAATAAAATATCTGAAATTTCATGAACTAGTTCCTTCAGTTTACAACTCTTACAAGTTGGAGGTAATTTAGGTGCGTCTGCAATCTGGCTAGGCTGTTATTGGTGCTTTTCATTAGTGAAACCATCCGACACTTTGTCACAATCTTACAGTGTTTATACTTGATGACGTCCATAATGTGCACAAAGATCTGCAACTTATGCGCTTGACGTGCGTACACTGAAATAACGGAACACTATCTGGTGGTATGAGCATCGCTTTAGACAACGTGTGCTATCCGGACATCAAGTGTGTCATTCTACTGCCTCTTGATAATTGCCTGTGTACCGTAGGAGACAATACTTGAGTATGAAAACATAATGGGTATGTAAATACCATGATTTCAGAAGCGGAAAACACCTACCGTATTAGAAACGCGAAGCAACCCTGTTAAGTTACTACTCTTGAAGATAAAGTGCGTTGCTCTAAACCCGATGAAAATAAAAGAAACGTGGACGGCTATGTTAATTGAACCGGACACATATGCCTTTACACTGTTCAGCCTATGAACTAGAAGCAGGCATAATGTGCATTTGTTGAAGGGGACCGTTACCATGGTGACGTGTACCCTTGTGAGTTTTTGTGCATTTTTCAATCTGTGCTGATTCATCTACATAGATGGTGTCATTGACCGAGTAGGAAGGTACAGAATAGTTAATGCAGATGTGCTGCGTGTTCGTTTGTAGTAAAAGCTGCTATATAATATTGAAAAAACGTTCGTTACCATTTTTAATGATATCTAACATGTTTTCTTTTGGAATGGCGAAAATCATCAAACTGAGTTTCGGGTGTTTGCTTACAAACTGGAGAGGACAATCACTATATATATAGTGGTGTCTCAAAATAATACACTGATATTTCCGAAACCTACCCATTTTCACGAAAAAAAATTAAGTCATCACTAACGTAAAACCGTCTGACAGTTAGATTGATTTATTTTAAATCGTCTTGCTCAAAAGCAGAGTTTTGGGTAACCATGCAGTTTCTCAGGTATTCTCACGGAACGCTGTTCGAGTAGCGTCTTCTATACGATCCGATGTATAAGTGTACATGACTACATATACATAATTCCGTATTATTAAAATGCACCTTCATTCTGGTACCTGCCAATGTGAATCAGATTTGTTGTCTTTCTTTAAATGCACGTTTTATCGAGCAAATTTGACCCAAAATCTCTGTACAATTTCTTTTTCAGAAACAACAAGAGACAGACATTTGTCACCTCGACGTTCGAAGCTGGATATAACAAGGTACTTATTACGCTTGTTCGTCAACCGTATCAATAGACAGACTGGGGCTCTGTCACACTTTATAAGTGAAAATTTTGTAACGTTTCGAACTAACTGTTTTAAACCACGCGAGCACTTTCTGTAAAATAACACGACGCCTGGTGCGTTCCACATAGACTTCAAGATATTTGCTAGGATTGCCAAACAAAATATACGACACATCACAAAATTTGTTATCCGAATTACATCATCCCTGCCTCCGGGAGCCCAAGTAACAAAACACTGAGAAAATCGAAATTAGAAGCCATAATCGTGTAGTGTGCATCTTCACCATGATTGCTCTTTACCTATGATTGTTTCAGTTTGAGTTCGACAAACAGCATCACGCATATTATTTGCAGATCATGCAGGATGAGTTGTTTAAAAAATCTACGCGTTTTACCGGTCATCGACTAAAGTGTAGCCCTGCAGCTGCAGGGTGACCAAATAGTACAAATCTCGCACACTAGCGTGCTCCGTCCACAAATAAGAAAGACGCAACTAATGAAGGATGGATTAGAAAATTGAGTGTGCTGTATTTCAGAGGGAGACGATTGACTACTCAATCGATCAACCACTTATTCTACCACCTAATGTTTGTATTGTCGAAGACAGTGATAACTGCCAATCGTCCTTGGCTCACCTGTAAACCAGTAATTCGCGGCGAGGTTTGACGTCGACAATTCGACGCGGGCCAGTTTTGATTCATCAACTAGGAACTTTTGTTTCTCCTTGGCGAGTGTGGTCATCTTGACGCGAACACTCTCTCTATACGAATTGAGTTCCCTGTGTACGGCCAAAGGTTTGATTTATTGCTTGTTCCTATCTGTACGCAGCTGCTTACATACAACAGTTGTTATACATTGTAGCAGTTTTGTCAGATTCTCTTAGGGGATTTTTGCTTATTATACGCATGTCTTTGGGCGCTAAAACCTACTTTAGGTGGTTGTCATCAAAATATTGTGATGTTACTGTTTGCAATTTTGAAACGTACCGTTACGCGTTGCTTCAAAAATCACAGTTCTGAGGAAGATATTGCCGAATTTCAGTCTATTTTCCTCTGTCACTTGATTGTTAAATAAATTTATAACGGTGGTCACGAAGAAGCTCCTGACATTCGTACCCTTGTTGCCGACAGGTCCTTCGAGTACTACCTCATTCGTAACGTTGGACAGATTTTCAAGAACGCGCATCTTCAGCGACGAATCACCTTTGTCAGATGGAGAAACGATTAGCACAACTCGTCTTTGTTGTCTACCCGGGTTCCTAACTTGTATGTGTGCTTCTGTGGGACACTTAGAAAGTTCGCTGTGTTAGCCATAGGTAGCTCCGTGTGCTCATTGTGCTGGAAAAGTATACTCAGCTCGTTCGCCCCTAGTAGGTCGGGGAAGCTAACGACGAACAACCAACTACTGAACGTCACAACGACTTCCTAATTTTATAAATCCATGCTTCCTAGCAAATTCCTAGCTTGGATAAAAGTTCTAAAACGGTTACTGTCTTAAAACATCGGTTGAGTTGAGTTACAGTGAATCTTATCGATTTTGCGCTCCTGTTAGAAGCAAGCAGTCTTCACAAAAGCAAACACTCCAAAGTATCACACTGTTATCCATACATTCTTCAGTGCAAAGATAAACACATCGCAATCATTTTCCTTTTGATAAACCCTAGAATATTACAACACTGTGGTACGCCCAGCTTATTTAGACGTTTATTAGTACCTGATACACGTCTGACAAACTATGCATTGGACATTTCTAGTGTGTATTTGAACTGACCTGTGCGGAAGATGCGGAAAGGGAGCTGCTGGCTTTTGTACACAGTGAACTTCCGCTTCTTCGTCGCTGTCGACAAAGTGGAGATCATTCAAAGTTCTCTTCACGAACTCCGGACGTTACGGACTATCATTCAGCAGCACTTGCACAAAACGCAGTGAGTTGTTTTTACACACACACAAGGTTTCGTTACACTCCTAGCAAATTAGAACGTGTGCAAATATGTTCCGTAAATGTGCGCGACACACCACACCCTCATTAGAACTGAACTTAACCACTCTTTGCAAGTGATGATCTGAAATCCAGCGTGAAAATTGTTTAAGGAGATTTTCAACCTTGAAAAACTGTCCAATAACACTTATTTATCCGGCGAAAGACATTGATTACATTCCAATTCAACCGAAGCAATGGGTTTCAACGACCTTTTTCTGTTTGGCATCGTTTGATCTCAGATGGATTCGGAGTTCTGTGGGTCAGCACTAACCGAATTCATTGGCAGCAGTGATTTTTGTGAGGGTGACCACAGCGATACGGTCGTAACCATGCACAAGGAGTGAACTACTCAGCAGTTTACAACAAAACAGTAGTGCCCATCCATCTCGGTGTGCAGCTTAAGTGAAGTGAAATAAGGGTGGCTCTAAGCTTTCGCAAAAATGTAGCAGACACTGATCAACAGACCATGAAAAGCTTAATGGCTACTGGAGCTGGTAATTGTTATGCTGGGGACAATAAGGACATATCGGGGAATAGGTTTAATGTTGTCATTAAGGGGTTGAAAAGTGATAGTTCAAGCCGCAAGCAGAAGACTGATTACGAAGATTTTGATTTTGACGAAATTGGTGGTAACTGCTTCGAAACTGGTAATGAGGATGATTGTTGTGTCCATAGTGTCAACAATAAATCTTACATTGGTTTCACAGTGTAGCAGTACGTTGTTTGAAAGATGTACAAGTCAGAGTAAGCATTAGACATATCTTCTTGATCAGTCCCCTCATAAAAACAGTCCTGTTTGGGCGTTTTGCCTTAATTTAAGCACCCCACTGGCGTATAACTCAGCAGCTACCAGCCTGCGAACATCAGTTCAGTTTTTCTCCGATAACCAAGCCTTATATTGTTCCATCAACATACCGTACCACACAACTAAAACTACGCAACGAATCGCTTAGCCACGGGTGCTTTCTAGACTGTCGGATAGCTATAGTTGTAGCAAAATGAACACTTTATTGAATCCATCCATGAGCCCAATGAGTGATGGTCCATACCTAGTTGAATACGCAGAGGCGGAATAAACAAAAGCCGGTGTGAATCGTGAACAGTCATGAGTAATCTTTACTTTAGATTTACAGGAATTCATTGGCACTTACCAGTGTACAGAAGGCGGTAAACTTGCTTCCTACTGCATTTAAGCAAGCAACTTCAGCGAAGGACTTGAGTTTAACATGAACTGGCCACATATTTCTTAGTCTGGTAGAGTTTTCAGTCTATTTGTTTCAAATGGATTACTAAATTAAAGTTTCTTTTTAATTACTCATAATATGTAAATAATAATTCTGCACCAACTAGCAGTTTACTGACCATCAGAACCGAAACTGTCATAACTAAAAATTCCACCACACTCCGTTAGGTGTCAGCAGGCAATAATCAGACCCTCCACTATATTGCTCGGACAGTGTGGTCACTGCCTGTAAGAACACGTGGTTAAGTTTTCAACTTGATTTGGCCCCGCATGAGTTCAAGTACTCAAGTTACCACATGAGAAATTAAGCTCATGTCTGAATTTTGTTTGTTTAAGAATAAGTGATTTTGATGAGCTTTGAAAAAAAATAACAGGTAGCCGTGACATTTTTTCAACGGAGCTATCACGACCGGTGAATAAAAATTTAAACCAATAGTACTGTTCAAAACTTAAGACATACGAATCAAAGGACCTAATTTGTGTACTGTTTGATAAATTAACATGTGATTCAACTTGCAGACACACCAAGACAGGCGCAACACCAACAGAAACTGATTGTAGATAAATAAACACGAATTAATGTATGGTTAATAAACGTTTAGCACATCAAAGGACGCCTCACTTCTGATTGGAAACAGCATAGTAAATGCATCAATGACGTGTGGCCTTTACCAAGTGCGTGACGATTTTACTATTCTGACCAAGTCCTTATAGCTCTGGTAAATTACTAATCATATTTCATTATTTGCCTGGGTTCACCTAATATTCATAGATGTGCAAAATATTCGACAGTATTGTCACTCGTGAAACATTTCATTCAGTTACCACCCATTTACAGCGAGATGTAACTGTGGCATATTTACGCGGAACCAGAGCCGATAGTGGAAACGGGAGGACCCTTATTGAAACCCAGTCCCGATAAACTCACCTTGGTTATGACAGAGATAGACTAAGATCGGCATGAGCTTAAGAATATCACCGTGAGCTGGCGCAAGTAGTAATACTATTTTTCAAGCGGAAACATATAATGAGTACTACTAATGAACTAGTATTATGGTGCGTTGTTAAGCTTGATCTAGTTCCTATCTGTTGCGTTCACTGTGTTGTGTCCAAACAAGATGATTTTACATATGCAGTAGTTTCACTTTGCTTGATTTTGATTTATTATGGTTCTGGGCTATTTTCAAGGTCGCTAAGCAACTGACAAAACTAAATTGAATGTCATCGGTTAGTTCATACACATGCAGCTGCCGTAATTTCTTTGATTGATATGGCAACAGAACAAAGTGATTTTCTTCATCAATTCTGATTTGTGAAGCACCTGGCAAATGTTCCTTTGTTTTACAAACAATAATTAGTAGAAGTGATGACGTTCGCTACCTCAGATTTGGAGCTACTGACATGTTTTAGACATGTATACTTCTTTGCTGATCTTACGATGATGTGTACCAAAGAATTTTTCTTGTAGTTAGAACAGCCTTTTTTCTTCAAGGGTACCTAGCAGTTATGTACCGGCGGGAACCACTGATGGATTGTTGACTTTGATGACAGTAACGAAGAATTCTTTTTGGAATGGTACAACGTACGCCTTTAATTGACCCTGTTTCTGATATCACTGTCATAACAAACGTTTTTGCACTGATCGGATTTGGCTTCCGTCACAACCTAGTTCTCCAAATCTAAGAGACCGAAGGAAATTATGTGCCATTTCTTAACTCCAGCATTTTCTCTAAAAATGCAAAACCAACATCAAATGCATATGCTTCTTGGCGTCTACTAGCCACCTACTCACTCTAATGACAGTCATTATTAATTCCGGCAATTGCCTCACAAATCAGACTTTGTACAGGATGGAGCCCAATTATAATCACGACGTTTCAATGTATTTCGTATAATCACAGCTTTAACTTGTCTTTTCAAAACATTATATGAATAGGCACGTACGTTCCATACTATCGTTTCATGACGACATTTCCAAGTAACGTTTTGTGAACTGACTTTGAGGTCTTCCGCATACTGTATCGCCACAGAGATTTTTAGCACGTATTTAGGAAGCCAATTCATACTTCTTATTCCAAAACCATCATTGGTTCTTGTGCACTTCACTAATCACCTACTGAGGATCACTTTGAAGTAGGTAACCTCAAATCTGATAGTCTCACATAAGCCCACTATGAAGATTAACGTATGGGTTTCGTGTACTCGAATGGATTGTTAAAGGTTCGTCTTGTAACGGCTGAATAATAACAAGTGTACCGTTAAATTTTTATCACCGACAGATGTCTACATCTAGACGTGTGTATGTAGTGTCCTGTATTTACCGCTTGAATTGGTGTACAGAAGCGACTTCTGGCCCAATATTCTCACATTGAACAATCCTTGACACAAACGCAACAGCCAAGTCAATGGTGATTCTACTTGACAATCCTGAAGAACACTCGTCACCATGAATAGACTCATCTGTCAAAAGCAAAATTTACTCACAAAATGGTAACTGTCGATCAGCTAACTTTGGTGCATTAAGATTTACCCCAAGGTTTGTCCTTGAATAGTATTGTGTAACTTAATGTGGAAGTAGGCTTTTATGAAGTTATTATGGTGAACAGAAACCTCCATTATGAATTCATTCTAGCTGTTTACTTTGCGTATTCACGTTCTTCTCATTTGCACACATGAAAAGCTTTCGGATGAAACTGTCCGACTTGATGTGCGTGAGACTTTATCTCAGGCTTCTCCTAATTTGCACATGGTCTCAACGGTAAACGAAATTATTCGGTCATCTCATACCAATCTCCGGATGAGTCACGCAGATACGCTGTATGCGGACTCTACGGACTATCCCATGCAAGAAACTATGGTCGGGACACCAACCAGTGAAACCCATGATAACGATAGGTGAGTTGATTATCCTGTTAATGTTTCGCTCACATCCTGCTAGCTATCACGCAATCGTCAATTTCACAGGTGAGCCGGATACCACCGATCTATCCAGGACACGAGGTAGCCAACAACAGAACCAAAGAACGAATTATGAATGACCGGACGTCATTACTATGACGTTAGCAATAATACAATTTCAGTTTCGAAACTAGCTTTTCGATACGGTGTTTTAATTTATTAACTGAACTCCTCTCGTTGAAATGGTTGAACCTAGAATTGGAGCCGCAAACTTTGCGTTATTTATCAGGCTTTAATTCACAATAATACATTTTTTATATGCAGAGGTCGAAACTGGATGTTCAACAACTTTCATTCCTATCGGATATGTACAGGAAATCACTTTCAACATGCACTCGTCAAAACAGGGATACTCACCCACTGTTCAATAGCCACAGATGAAACCAATCAGCGGACAAGTTCTCTGCGTAAAGCACTGACTAGGGTATTTCGATGCGAACCAGCAGCCATAACCTTTGGTTTGTGAGAAATTTGAAAGATTGTCAACATTAGTTTTAGTCACATAAGTATTCCGTATGGAGCACGCACTCCGTGATTTTCATAAGTTAATCCAATAAACTCCAAAATTTGGGATATAGTGTGCGGTTGAATTAGAGGAGGAAGCGGACGATGTGTTGACAAGGTAGCAACAATTAGACCAACAATTCGAGTTTCTTCGGTTTTGTCTGAAGCAAAATGTCGCCACTAATAGCAGTTTAAACGGTATTCAATTGTAGTTTGAGGTAACCAAACAGGTGAATAACTGTGAGCCAATCAAACCTCACGGTGAGTTTTTAATCCGTTTCTCGTCAATCAGCCCATGATAACACCTCTTTAGCACTACCGGCTGGCAAGCGTTCTGTTAAAGAATAACGTGTCGATCATACCAGCAGTTAATTTCTTGGTCTGGGTGGATGCGATTTAAGATATTAAAACGGCAATAGTCTCAAACTAATAGACAGTACATGAATTTATTTGAGCTGGATTGAGGATCGTTGAATGCAGTTGACAGGAAGGTCCTCTTAAACAGATCGAGTAATCTGAGCATTTCCCACAGACAGATACTTCAGTTTGTGCATATCAAATCGTTTTCACTTAGGTTGGGTTCTTTGAGCAACAGTCAACAAAGTTTTCTGATCAAAACATTTTCGGAGTTCAGATTCTGATCGTAGCGAAGAAAAGCACTAAAGCACAGCACTATCGAGGAAATATCCCAGTGTAAATCGACCTGTATATGTCTAGATGCGGTGGTAAATCGTGTAAAAATGCCTCATCTGAACACATTGAACTATACTGCAAGTGCAATTTCGCCAAAGTTTTATAAAACTTTCAGGCAGGTCGGTGAAATCTGACGAAGCTGCGTTTTAAAATTACTGTTGTCATTTGGCCTAATATCATTTTGATATGATTTTTCAACGTTTCCCTTTTGCCTTTTCCTCTTTTTTGACTGTGCCAGTATAAACCACAGTCACTGCTCCATCGTTACCATCAGGAGTTCATTGCTTTCGGTTAACAGTGGTTACCAGTTCTATCACAGTAACACAGCACACTTTAAGCTCACAAGCCCAGGGTTCGAATTTGGCTGCGGAGAAATTGCAAAAGTACAGATCCAGAGAACTAGACGTGAAGAATTAGTTTTGTTTGAGAAATTGGGCACAGTTTATTTTCAAGTTTTCCGATTGTACTACGTTGATTTCCGTTTACTATTTTATTGTTTCTTGGGGTAAAGTTATCGGATATCGTGTTCTTTGGTAAAGTATTAATATGACTGGATAAATTGGACAGTTTCGTTTTTACCCTAGGTAGGGAGTTTTACCAAACTTGCTGCCATCCTAAGATTTCGCAAAATAATTAGAAGGACTGTATTAATTATCGCTTCTATCATTGTCAGCGTCATACGCGCCTCTCAAGAGACACAGTATCAAGTGGTTCACATATGCCCAGGTTCCAGGTGGCCACAGAATAATTAACCTGGATAGGCAGATAGTCTGCACAAACCGCCTTCCGGCACACAAACAGTAGTTGCGGTGCCTGATGGTAACAGCCTCGACTGTTGATAACAATCGCACTCTGAAAGCCCTGAAGTAAACACGACGAATCTCGTAAATGACTCGGAACGCCTCATCCGAATTTATTCGATTGCCAGCTCTAGTTAAACGGGGGCTGATCGCATTAGAAATCAGCCTTCTCGAACCATTGCTGGGCCATCTCAGTAGGTATTCAGGATTCCTCTCTGAAAGCTGCTTCGTAGTTCTTTTAATACAACCTGATTGACAACATCCGGTTGGAGATTGTATACAGAATGGCGAAGAGAACGTGGACGAACTATTCTTGTGCGGTAACTTCTATTCAAACCCGTTTATTTGTAAGCATCTATATTTATAAGCAACTTAATATTTCAATCCTAACGTAAAAAAGGTACTCGGAACCGCATAGGGAAACAGTACTTCTACTCCAATCACGTGAATTGTTTGCCGGTGTGTACACTGTCAACATTCTTTAGTGAAGAAAACTTGGAAGTGGCTTAACAGGCAGTGTAGCATTTAACTTTCGTTGCGTAGATATAACTCTCAACCTAATTGTGATGAGCATGAAGCACAAACAATACGAATTTTCAGTTATTTCGGCTTTCGATTAAAATGGAGTATGTTACATTAGAATAAAATGGACGTCATAACATTCAAACTTCCGTGGCAATCAAGTTCGAAAAGGATTTCCGAGCTTCAAAATTTAGCTAGCATCCGCTTTGAATTCTTCTAAAAGTTAGCGTTACAAAACGTGATAGTTTTTGACAGCCTGCAGGCTCTACTCTTAAAAAATGAGGCGCACGGCTGTCTGTCGGTTTACATTTGAAGGGTAGTACGAAAAGCACTTTACCTAACTCATGTCTGTTCAACTGTCAAACGAATCATATACAAGGATACCATAAATGACGTCAATCGGTCAACGTTGATTGTTTTAGCAGAACTTTTTCCAGGCTGTTCTTAAGTCCATCTATCTTGGCAAATTATCATAACTACAGTGAGAATATTATTTAAATTACAATTACCAACTGGAAATCTTTAAATAACGGTCTGCGCCGGAGTGTCATCTATTTGTAATTTTTATATACAAACTGATAGAACTAAACTGATTACACCGACTACTTGCATAATCTCACTTTTGTCTAGGTATCCAGTTGATTGCATTCCCTGAAATCCATCTATGTTATCGGGCAGGAAGAAAGCGAGAAAGAATGTCAACGAAATTCACTGTGTACACTTTTAAACGCGGAGTTATTTTGTTTTTGTTTTTTCAGAAAAATACCCGTTTTTTCCACGCAGTAACTAATTAGCTACAATCGCCGCATGCTGGTCATGTTGGGTGACATCTATTTGTTGCTCAAAATAGGCCAAATTTGTGATGCAAACGACCATTTTAAAAAGCTCTTCATTCTAATTTAGTTTTTAAGCATTTCAAAACGTTACTCTGACCTATTTTGCCTTCGCCCATTGTTTTTCAACAAAAAACACCATTTTGCATTGATTTGAACGATGAGCATACGGAAGGCTATTCTTGCTCAAATTTTTGCAAAATAGGTTTTCGTCAAATATATCTGGCTGCTAAGTTAACTCATATGAATTATAAATGTATTTCCCAATAGTGATGTTGCTTTTTTGGCAAACATTTGCCAGAACAGGAACTTTACTAATTAGTTTGTGTTTTCTGACTGATAACGAATAACTTCACTTCCTCCAGTTCATTATGATATTGTCTATCGTAATAATTTCTATTCCTCCACTGGTGCCTTTAACTGTTACTTTCAATTTTAGACGTAAGAAAGCTTTAGCCTCATTTCGAACTCGACAAGGACCTTCTCGTTCAATTCCAGGAACTTCCACTACAGTATTTGATCAGGAACTTTTCAACCGTAAGTTTTGCTACATTTATATACACGTGTGCACACTTTGTCCACAAAGCAGGCATCATGAAACATTTCCCTGATATCTGTAGTTAACAATGAATGTCACTATGGATCGCATTGTCAGAATGCATTATTGTGGCAAAGACGAATTTAGAAACTCCATCCACGGTATTAGTCTTATGTGCGTCGATAACAATTACGTTACTCGACTTTTTTCAAAGAAGTACACCCCGGACATGTGCGCAGTCTGTAAATTAAAGTCGAGTAAGTGAGGTACTCTAGTGACAACATGAATCATTTGGCGGCAATTTCACATACCTAATTTTGCCCAATCTGATCATCGTTCGAGCTTGAGCTTTAGCCAAAACAACAACAAATACAATTGGATTTCCACAAAAGTGAAATGGATAAGTTAACTCTCAAAGTGCTCTCAATAGGTTTCTTGAAGTAAGGATTATTATTTGTGCACAAGCAACATGTAAAAGCAACTTGCTTTTATCATCATAACCACTGAAAAGATGTTGGTCCTGATGTAATCACTACGTAGGCAGTGTGGGGGCGTTACGCATAATGCTTCTGTAGGTTGTCGCATTCCGTACATATCCAGCTTGTTTAAGTGATACGCTAGGCTGCATGCCATAGATTTTCAAGCGCAAAGTTTGACGTATTTAATGGGTGTTGATAATGATAAAGCAAACCTTCTCTGCCACTGACACTTTCACACAGAAGCATATCCATGAGTCACCTTTGGTGTGCATGGTAAGAGTCTGAGTGAAACCACAACAGCTGCAGCTTATTGTGTGTGGGCAGTAACGAAGCTGATGTGCTTAGCCTTATCTGGGTATAAAGATCAATTCTGATTAATTGCTCACAGTTTGAAAAACGAAAAAGTAGGTCACATTCATAAGTTTCATCCCACTAGTGAAACTTGACGCTGTCGTTCAGGCTTTTTGAAATATTTTTGCAGAGTTGATCAATCAAGAACCCAGAGGTAGCGAATTGATAAGCACATAAATCAATGATCCTAAGTTTGATAGGAACTTCCATCACATCTTGTCTAATAGGCGTTAACAACGTTTATAATTTTCCACACTGTTTTTTTCATCTTACCAAACCTACAACTCAAGCTGATTGCAGCGTCATTGTCCGACACGTGAGCAACTCAATCGGCTTCTCAGTTTGTCGCACTTGATATTCCTTAAACGAACCTGTCGGTAAAGAGACATCTGCTGATTAATTCATGCTCACACCTGGCACGCGCAATCAGGACATTGAGCCGACATTTCGGATAGGGTTTTCATGGGAAATTTTCCGGTAGACTAAGGTTGCTTCCAACTATTTGGTGTTTTCGTTTGTCAGTTGTTCCGTTGCTGTACGGTGATGCGGTAATTCAGTAAACAGGTTACACATGGGCCTCTGTTTCTACTTCAAAACAATCTCTCTTTATCTGTACATTGTTGTGTTTATTTCCCTTTTATGAACGGCACATTACACATTTAAGTGCATAAAATATTTCTCGACTCTTCTGATCTACAATTCTCCATCAGGTATCTACGCATCCAAGCTTTTACTTTCCCAGTCAGTGATGTAACTGGAATGTTAGTTTGCGGTAACAAAATTTTGCTGGGTAAAATTTGGGAAAACAATGTGAACAGATTACTAGCTGAATACAGATTACACATTGCGTATAGAGAAGGGACTGTGGTCAGAAAGTGTCAGTCAATTTCGTCCGACACAAACTCATATCTCTGGGATGTATCCTGACCATCTACATCACGACAGTTGCGTCATCGGACTAAGCAGCACTCAATGGTGTAGAGCAAGAACAACTTTGAATTTAATGACATAACACAACGCATTTTGAACCGAGTGGCAGATCGCAAACAGTCAGCCTCGTCAACTGCTCCATATTTGCCCACCCATTAGCTACAGGTCAGATTGAACCTGACGGTTTACATCCATTAGGTAACAAAGCACGGAAGGCTGTTTCGGATTTTAGAGGCGATAAAATATAAAACATGCTCACTTACTCAATCTGTCCTCAAGTAGTTCTGTGTTGTAATCTGCTTAATCTGCCTAACATTAAACTAGTCGCGCTTTGTGTGTAATTTTTGTTCGTCCGTCACGCAAATTTCAACCCCGACCTTTTGTTGTGCGATCGGACCCCAGTATGACCTTAATACGGTACACCGTACTGACTCCGGCAAGTGCAATGCGTAATGCCACACAGATTACAAACAAACATCTACACCGAAATCGGAATACGAACGTGTGAATAATTTCCTCGAATTCACCGTTCATTTCTTACAGGCATGATCAACGGTCGCAATCGAGAGGCAATTTTTCGGTTCCACAACCTCAACGCAACCTCACCTTTATGCAAAGTAAGTTATATTAAGGAAGAACTTCCCTTTTCCAGACATCCCAGAAGTTGGTCTTCATTCTGTACAAACGTCTCGACATTTGCGAGCTCAGCTGCCTAGGGCTGATTCGTAGTCTGCTCTATTTGACTAAGTAACATCTTCTCGAGTTATTACTATTTAGGCGGATTTAACTCAGTGAACAACACATAGAGGCCGAAACTCAGTCAATAATTCCGCTCATTCTATAGATTTAGGTATATGGAGCCAATTTTTGGTCGCGTATAGATTGATCTTTTGCCTAGTGCAAATTGAAAGCTCATTTAGTGTACAAGCAGCCAAATACCGAGCTCTAATTTGACGCTAAAAATGTGGCACCCATTCATAAGACTGAACTGTCTACAAACAATGCATCAACAAACGATGATCACTGCATGGGAAACAATGTGACCAAAAAGCCTACGGCATTGATGGATAGGCGATAAACGATGTTGAACTAACAGATGTCTCAGCTATGGTAGCCAATATGACTAGTAAAACTATATCACTATTGCGTAGCCCATAAATTGACTGTCTACCGCAGAATATCAGCCGTTACATTGTGGTTTGCACAACTCGGTGATCAAATAAATCTCTACCTCAACTGACTAGTTGGCTGTTGTACTATACGTTATAACCAGTTCCAACTGGGCATAAAAGTTAGCATCAGCCGGTTTGACATAAGCAATGCAGCCCCGGTAACTTTTCTGACTGGACATGAAGCAGAATTGACAGTCAAATCGACCAATCTTTTATAACATGACTAGGCTCTTAACAACTAAACAGTTTTGCGTGCGATGTTTTTGGGTTTTATTTGACACTGTGACGTCTATTTCTCACAATCACTTTATGCTCGTCACACCTACGACGATATACATTCCCGAACCAATACTCAGCGATCTTTTGCTTTTGTGGTTAAACATATAACGCAAAACCAAAATCCTCGACTACTCATCAGTACTATAACGCAGTTTGTTTGAGTGGATTCTGTAAAAAAAAATCTTCTCGGTAAACAGTCTACTAGATCACCAATCGTGTGAGCACTGCGTGGGGCTTAGAGATTTATGGTAGTGCCGTTGTTCGGCATTGTTTGGTTTTTACTTGCAGTCTATTTTTACAGAGATAATTAAACACCGTGATTCAGAATTTGCATTAATCTGGTAAAAACTGTCAAGATTTAAGAGATCCAGTTGTTTGAGAGTGAACCGCAAATAACCTCACAACAATATCTAGACAGCCAGTCTTAGAATCACTCATCAACTCACATACGGGATGGACAATGCGGTTAAATTAGTGGCCACATTGCAATAGCTATGACTATGATGGCAGCAATTTGAAGAAATCATAGTGCTTTTCATTTTACACTAAATAATTTACAACCCGATGGGTTGTGAATTCAGTATTTGCTCTCCAAGTTTTCTGATAGAAATGGAAGGATGATTGAGAATTGGTAGATTGAATGCACCCTAACCTTCCTTCTCACGGCCATTTTGCAGTTGTCACGAATGCGGGCGTTGGCGAATTTGGAATTTTGCACATAGTCTAACCAGCAATTCATCATCAGTCACCTACTTATTTGACCACAGCTCCCCAGGTAATCTTAACTTTACAATCCTCAGCATGTTGGACGGCCGAGGTTTAGTACAAAATCTTAGCCACGGTTCCGTCCTCCGTCATCACAACTATTATTCAAAACAAGTGATCCAGTTTGTCCGCCAGTTTCACGATGTCAGTGTCCGCAGTTCCCTCCAATTTGGTAGAACCATTCTTCTAGCATGAAACCCTAGGAATTTCAATAAGCTTTATGCCGTTCTGTTGGAGGAATTCATTCAATTCATACCGAATACGATTCACTACCTAATCAACTCTGGCACAATGACCGATTCAACTGAATCCAAGTTTGCATGGAAAGATTGGACATTAACGGGCCACTGAGTGTAAATTCAGTTGACAATAATCACCGCTACCCAAGGGCCACTGGAGTAGTGTTCGCGTGTTAATCTTTGAACACATCGTCAAATTCCTTAGGTGACTCATTCCTCACAGTTCAGAATAGTCCACCGCAATGTATTTTAAAGTGCGGACCACATAACTTGTCGGTGTTTTGGTGGTAACCCCAACTGTTCAAACGCCATCACTCTCTCGTATCCACATCGTAAGTTTCCTTAGGAAATTTGAAAGTTCAGGTGAGAAGCAACTGTGAAAAATCGAGGCTTTGACTAGATTCGAGCCAGTGATTGTAACAGCTTGCCTCAACGCGGCAAGCGCTTTATTAGCTAAGCTACCAAATCACACCAGGTGCTTGGAAATTTCACATTTGGACTTTGTTATGCATCCGTCCCACTATCTCATAGGAAATCCACCAAACGATTCAGGGGATCGACTGCCCCATAAGGATTTCTCAACTACTTATTAGTAGTACAATTTCTGGGCTCAGCAGTGGCGTTGTTAAATTATAACATGAACTATTTGAGAAATCCTGCCGAGGCAGTCGATACCCCGGATAATTCGGTGAATTCCGTATGAGACAGTGGGACGGGTGCATAACAGAGTTCAATTGTGAAATTTTCGTACTCCTGGTGTGGCTTGGTAGCTCGGTTGTTAGAGCGCTTACTGCGCTGAGGCACGATGTTTCTGCCACCAGTTCGAATCCAGTTGAAGCCCTGATTTTTCAAAATGGGGTTTCTTCTAAAATCATAAATCTGTTGTACTACTTATCAATGATAAAATTTAAAATCTTAAGTAACACTAACATCTTCCCCACCCTGCACAAAATGTGGGCAATGAAAGTGTTTTTGTTAATGTGTGATTCTCTAAAAATTCAAGTTGTTGCGCCTTACGAAGGACACCCAGTTTCCTTTTTGTGTTCATGGTGCGTTAGTGATCGACAAGAAGAAGGCTTGGGAAGTAGAAAGGAACAAGCTTCACCATACACTGTGTAGCCGTGGTCGTTTGAACTTAGTATATTGTATAAACCCCAAATAATGAGTTGTAGTTGTTGAGCACACTTTTCACAAGATCATTTATTTTAATCTCAGCAATAAAGTGCGGGTGCAGGAGATGACAGAACTGGCATATCGGTCTTCTGCCATATCGAATGAAGTCAACCAGAAATCCTCGTTCAGATGCATTACTCGTTGTGGATTACACATTATGTACCTTGTGCTCAGGACAACCGCGAAATCGAGCAACCGAAAAAATGTATATTCATTCTGCATTACGAGGTAGATAAGTGCAACCTTCATTCAGACTTTCTGATGAAATCTTTTGTACCAAAAACAGTACAACTGACGACTAGCGGATCCATACGGCTTGGACTGAAGGGTTTGCAGTACAACACATCTAATGATTATCTTAGATTTGCTACGTTGCCAAGTGAACTCAAACTCCACGCTCCCATGGCCATCATATCTACAGGGAGTTTTAAAATTTTTTCACACAATGCAGTCCTTATTCAAGAATTTTCCACCGCTTTTTTCCCACCAATCTTTTTATATTTCTGGAAATTTTCGACATCTCTACTTTGGAACTTGTCACTGACATTTTCTCTCAATAGAGGTCTCAATGTGAAAAGACGTTTTTTGCTTGGATGCTTGAAATTTGTCTGTATTAGCACTCTGGTCCATTAGCGGTCGACCAATTTTTCAAAGGACGTTTCTTCTCTTCCTGCATGTTTTTAAACGTGCTCTTACAAAGCCTTCACACTCGGTAATTCTGGTGTTGAATACCTTTGCGCTGTGACTAAAGCAACACCTCATTTGTCTCACGTTACGTATCAAGGAAATTCCAACGTTTGACAGGCATTGTATTTACAGGTCTTCTGTTTGTAATCTCATTGTTACTGTTTGCGCTTACTTCGGAAGTAATGTGTATGGTATGTTCTGCAAGATAACCGGTGGTTGTAGTACCCAGCGTTAGAAACGTATCACACATCCCGTCGTCTCATGTAAAAAGTGCAGCTTGTGACATTCACCGCAAACACACGGAATACCTAAGCAAATGTATTTGTCCAGCTGAACTTCTTGACTGTCAGCTTAAACCTCGCCTTGTGCACAACCTGACATAAGTTGCAGCGCTGTGCCTGTAATAATCGATAGTTAATCGCATTCTATTCCAAGGTTGTGGCGATCTTGAGTTCATCCAAAGCTCGATGTTCAAACCCTGTTGCCAAGGATCTACAGAAAGCCATCGATATCATTCTGAACTCAGACACGTTCATCAGTCAACTGTTTCGCCCTATGAGTCATAATCGTGACCCGCTCACAATCGACCTTATGGAGGGATTGATGGTGGTGAGTTTGTACCGTTGTGTTTAATTCCCATGAAGTTTTGTGCTATCTTACCACGTTAAGTGACCATGTATGCATGATTGGTTGCATTTAATGGACTATTACTTCTCTCACTTAAACTCTTACTCATCTTATAGCCGAATATTTTCCACCAAAGCGGAACTATCATTGATTTTTGAACGTTGCTCTGCCCTGCACGTTTCTCATGAGTTCAAGTCACAACACTGCATGGGTAATAGTTGCTTGAACCCATCACTGTGTACAACGACGGTAGTTTGATCGGCAATACCACTGAGGTTTTTAAATTTCATTTAGAGGATTGGAATGCTGAATATTATCCCCGTTGTCTATAAAGTGGAACCAGAATTGTGAACTAACGAATATTCAGTCATGAGCGAACTTTCAGGTTTTTACGACAAAACAGTAGCATGTCACCATAACTGATCAGTTTCACTTGCAGGACAGTCGAAATGAAGGAATAAGCAAGTGGGTGAGGTAAAAATACTGGGATGTTTGGAAATCAGTGCAGCTGTGTAGATAAATACCTCACCGAAAACTATTGCTAGTAAAGTGAACTTCATTCTTTATCATAAATCCAACCAGGCAGGGCAATCCTTAAATTGAGGCATAACGCAGAGTATTAGTCGAACTCTTGGTATACACAAAAATAATGAAACCCTTTTTTCGGTCTTCAAGTGGAATGATCCACTCCTCCGCCTTGACAATGAAACTGAAATACCCCGGTAAGACAACAGTGCTTGGTAATGAATTCATCACTTGGAATACTAACCAAGACTAAGCCATTAGCTGTAAGCATAAAAATAAATTTACTTGCACCAAAGCACAAAGTTACGCATCATAATTCCCCAAAAAATCCCGTTGCTAATGCATACTTGCTTAATCACATATTGTACATCAGTTATACCTAATTTGAGCAAAGTAATGTTGTGGTTAACAAAGTCACCTCACGAACATCCGACTGAAGTTCATATTACAGTTGTGGTAAAAGAGCGAGCTTTAATGTTCTTGATATTTGAGTCTGAGGCTCATTTTGGAAAGAAGCTCTCGAGAGATTGTACAAGTAAGCAGATGCCATGACAGAAAGGCTACTTTAACCGTGCACCATGATGTTTGAATATAGGCATAGTCATATTGATTAGTTAGGTCCACCCCACTGGTTTTCTTTGTAGCCAGGACTTCGCTTTTTCTTGATGGCTGTATGGCTGTCAAAAATCAGTCAAAACCTTTGATATATTGCTGTTCACTACAGTGATGATGAGGATGTTCTGTACTGATCCATCCGTTCCCAAAGAATTAACACTCAGTTCCTTGGTTAAATTTGTACAAGTCGAACGAGACGTAACACAATGTCTTTAGTGAATTTAGTGAAAGCTAGCATATTGAATCCTTTTGTTTCTATCCTGTTGGGCCAATTAAATTGAGAAACATAAAGTTTGTTATCTGGTAGGATACACAGATTGAGAAAGACATAACTGTAGTTTTTCCTGTGTTACGGTCATATTAAAAGTCCAAAGTGATAATTAAAAAGATTTCCATTGTCATTATTCCCCTATCAAGTTCTGCCAGGTTACTTTTCTAGTATTCTGCACAGAAGAGCTCAAAAAGCTAAAATTTCAAAATTCAGGTTGTTTGCAATAAATTACCGGCTTGATAAAATTTGTTTGATTTGAGAACAACTGTCTCCTATTGCCTGGCAGTAGAAATTGTACTGAATGAACGTGGAGTTTAAACAATTGCAATTGGAGCAAAGCAGTTGCCCACATTAACACTCGTTCAACTCACAACCTCAATAGCCGTTGGTTGAGCAGCAGAGATCAGAATGCCCGTGAATTTAAAAGTGCAGAAAATATTTGGCAGAGTAAACATAAGTTCAGTTACCAGAATTTCTCCCAATTACTGTCCCCGGGTCTTCCTTTTAAGAGTACACTTAACAAAACTCAATATTCTTTTTAGTTTCTTAACAGTTTTTGCCGGCGACGATTGAATTTCGAGGGATTTCGGATAGTTTTACGAGGTTCCCTTGGTTTCGAGCCTACAAAGAAGGCCTGGTGCACTGAAAAACATCATGGTTATTGAGGATTAAGACTGACGGACAAGCATCCGTGAGAGCAAGTTACACTGTACTGATGAAGTATCCTTTCGTAAATTTTGAACAGGCGATAGTATACTGGTCTAAAACGGATTACAAAGGGAGTGTTGAATAATGGTCCGGAGAACATTAGTGAAACCCGAAAGCAGAATCGGGCTGTCTCAAATCGCTCATTAAACAGGGAGGTATCAGGATGACTCATGTAGACCGTACAACCCACAGCGCCCGCTTGATCGATTGACAACCAAACTCCTATCTGTTATTTGAATGTATAAACCCACTCTGGATAGAAGCTAGTTCTTGAAAGCTTTGAGAAAAACTGTTTGGAGGGTTTAGTCGAAATTTTCGTTTATCTCTCTAAGCTTAATGTAATGCGGCTCTTCCTTCGCTTTTCTGAAGGTTTTTATTTTTGCGAAACCAAAAAACTAGTGGCTAACAGCTAATCCAATGAAGCTTTTGATCAGTTAATAGCCACTGAAGAAACCCTAAGGTTCACTTGCGTTGGTAGATTTCAACTCAACTAGAATGGGTCTGTCACAACTGTAAATTTGTGTCATAACTCCCAGACATGATGACGTGAACGCTGCTAGTTATTCCAGCAACGTGAAATCCTTGCTTGGGACAGGTTGGACCACTCCACAATCCACCCTCAGTGCTTTTCAGACTTCACGCGGACCGCCAGCACGTGAAACCAACAGGCACGTGATACGCCGAAACAGAATAGTTCTTGTTTGATGGTCGTTTGCGCGAGATAGTTCATGCTTTCCTCTTAATACGATGTGACGAGCGTATCACCTTGTGCACACAAAGTTTTTGAAGAACACTAAATACTCATGTATATATATATATATACCAGCTGGAAGAGGATCTGCGTTCAAAAACGTGCTGAATCTCACTGAAGATGCTATCCTTCAACGTACCAACGTAACATCTATGACAGGTCTTCTTTTACAGCTCTGCTAATTGTTTTAGTATGTTCCACGCTAATGATTGGGCTGTAAAATACCGATAACAACCTCGTCAAACAGTTAAATGGAGTGTCAGTTTAGATGTGCGGCTCTCTTGATAAATAGTCTGCCATCACTGACAACAACGTGAGCAAGCTGTACATCTAATATAGTCGTCGGAAACTCTGTCGACCAGTTCCATGCGAGTAAGTAACCCAGTGGTTGATGTTGTCTACAACCAGAAATGATACAACTTCAGAGAATGGCTGAGACGACAAGAGATGAATTCAGGAAAATGGTCGCCAGATGGTCAACCTTCGTGGTCACCAAGTATTTCCTGTCACTGACACGTAATCGCGGAGTGTTACGGTAAGGAGCGGGGTATCCTGATGCGTGAAATGCAGCTTCCTACTTATTTCTGTCGGACGGCAACAACGTAAAAATTGATGACTGTCATGTTGCGCTCACAAACCATACACTTGCCTAAAACGAGAGTTAGACCCTGAAATGTTATCGTTGTCGACGGTACACCACTGGTTTCAAAGTAGGCACGAATGTGGTGATCACAGGTTACGAGCTAGCAACTGGTGAACGTCGGCGCATCATAGACCTGTGTCCACCGGCTGAAACGACATGACTACAGCCGATCGGGACTGTATTGCTTAACTTGCTGCCATTGTTCTGAGAGCTGCCAAGGAGGTGAGACCCCTGAGCCTCAAACAGCAGGAAGACGCCGACTAACTGCCATCCGTCTGTCTCACATTCCTTAACCAACTGCTTTGCGTAGTGCTACCTATAAAATTACTTGTAACCCGAAATACAATCCACTCTTAAATGTATCCATAGTTGGCAGTCTTCTGTATCAACTGCATTTAGGACAGAATTAGGTCTCAGCTAGTTCATTACTTGTTGTCGGTATCACGAGTTCAATTACTACAACAAACTTAGAGATAAAAACAGTAGCCGCTGCCCACTCTTGCTGTCCTCACTGTTAATCAAGTTTTTCAGGTTCTGCTAACAGAGTAAAACAGGGCAACGAGGAGTTCAAATAAACTTTCGGCTGACTTAAAAATGCAAAGCTGACAGAAAATTCGCACCCATTCGTTAACATTAGCTACTACTGTCAATTCACACGTGACCCAGAGGTTTCCTCAGAACGGGTGATCAACCCACTTAGATCCACAAGGTGTGACTCACCAAATGAGACTAAATATACTTGTCCACAGATCGGATATATATTAACACAATTGAATACAGTATACTGAGTGTATATGAGAACACGAAGTAAACAGGTTTTGTAGAATAGGCCATCCAGAATCAGCAGGGATCCCAGCTTTGATAGAGGAAGCATGGGACTTGTAATTCATGATTAATTTGTTCGATCTGTTAGTAAGGTCATTTTTTCTAGCCAAAGCTCAAGTCTGTGTTACTCATGAGTCACTATGGAATACATGGAAGTGCTTGACTAAATAACCGAAATGTTCAGTTAGCGAGATGCTACAGATCCTTTTGCTCCGTAAGAAGTTGGACACCATGCTAACTCAGTTCAGCCTATCCGTCATTTTGGAAACTGTTTGAAAACCAGCTAACAAAATTGAATGCGACGCAAAATGTCTGCAAAATTTTTCCTTACTATTCAAATGTAGGTAAGCAAGCAAATTCACATCATCATTAGTCATCAAGCTTTATAAACCCCGGAAATAGTGGTTCAAGATTTACTACGCCTAATCATGACATACATTACTCACAAAGCACTGTTTGTCCAGCTAATCACGTGGTTTCATTGAGTTCGTTTTCTGTCTGTCTGTAAGTTTTCGATCACAAATAAGTGCGAATAAATTTAATGTTGTCAAATGAACAGGACTCACTTTGTAATTGGCCTGGTAAGAAGTTAATTGGAGTGTAGCAATCTCGGCTAATCTTCCATAAAACAATAAGGTCATAAACCGAAAGTTACCCAGTAACTAGAGTTGTGAACATATGAGGACTCAAAGTTGAGGTTTGGCACTTAAGTCTGCTCATTTCTCATCCAGACATTCAGGAGTGACTATGACATTTGTATTCGATCTGGATTTCTCTGAGGAGGACAAGACGAATTTCTCTGCAGAAGCTATGTGACACACAAGTACTTTAATCTTAGTTACAATAGAGCGACACCTACCGTCAACCTTATGGATATATTGTTCAAAAAAGAAATGCATTGTTGAGATTTTAGCCATTGTGGTTTCACGTAGTGTGCTAGTTTAACATAAATACTGCCGCCCAATTCAATACGCTTTTGTACGCTCTTATGATCGCATTATATGTTCCAAATAAAGCTGGCCAGGTGGGTTACAGCAACACAATAACAACGTCTGAGAAGATTGTTGATGGAAACCTGTTAGAATGCACACATGTAAAGTGATTGACGTGCATGGAAGATCGTTGATTAGTTGTTGATGGTTTGCACATTTGCTCCCACATTCAAGTGGACTGTGAAATATGCTCATTCAATCCCTGACTTATACACGGACGAATAACGCTAATTCATATAAATTGCTCCCTGCAGCGTAAACTTATTTCTTTAAGGCAATCCCAGAATTGGGTACTCATCGTTACGAGCATCCGATTTTGTCAGCACCGCTTGGTTTTAATGGAAGAAGAACCACATATGTATCTTTCTTCTGGTACGCAGTGTCGTTATCACACCACAAGTAGGTCTACAACTAGATAAAAGTAAAGCCGTTCGCTGATGTCAGGTTGTAGGTGCCTACTAGAGTAAGTCAATCACCTGTTGCTGTTCTATTTTACGATGGGCACATTAAATAGGCCATCCGGACTCATGCAAACTTAACACAACTCGATGGAGAATAGACTGCACGATAAGTGGGAATTGTGCTTCAGTGTGTAAGTTTATCTGTAGGCACAGCCGCCGAAAATAAAACCACGGTGGTCCATAAACAATTGAATCCCTGATAACTTTGAACAGAGGATAGTAATGTGTAATACACAAACCGTCAGTTGTGTTTTATGTTCGGGCGATGAACTGAAAGTAGTTTCATTCTAGTTGAAGATTACACCGCTAATAAAAGCATCGAAAAAACAAAGAGTAAAACGTTTGCGGCACGAGATCTGGAGTCGACGAAATGTTGGTCATTCACAACGTAGTATATAACACAATATTAATAGTGATTCGTAGAAATGAACTGTCATTACAGAAAACGTTAGTTCCAGAATGAACGCGGTAGCTTCCACGAGCAGTTTAATGAATTGATTTTCGTGTAAAACGTAGGCGATATTTCAGATTTTCGCAATGCCGTAGTGCCAACAGCAAAACGATAGGCAGGTATCCTCAGTGAACTGTCATTTATTCAGTCCAAATGTGCCTCATATGAGCCAAGTTTATTACACAGAAATCAGTTTTAACTAAAATTTAGCAGTTGGATTTTTTCTAGCCGCCGCTAAAAATAAGTGGGCACCAAAGACGAGCCGTGTAATCTTCATGAAAATACCACTGTTAAAACGGCCGCGTTATTAGTATGTAGTTATGAAAAAGAAGCTAAAGTCTTCTAATAGGAGAAAAGCTGAAATCCAAGGTGTTTCATTAGCACTTTTATGAATGGTCTATCAGATCAGCTGTTTCAGATAAATTTCGAAGTATTCTACAATAAGTCACGATTTTAAACATAAAACTTATGAGTGAAAACTGAAAAACAGTGTTCTGTTCTGTTCTGTTTTCTGGCAATGTGAAAAGTTGAATTACTCCAACCGGAGCAATTCTCAAATAGCATCGGTCGTTTTACAGTGACACTTACAACTCACTTGGAGAAGCAGAGTTGTGGTCAATTCCGACAAATTGAACAGTATGCGTAAGGTTTATTATTCAGAAGTAAATTTTCCGTTGAGATGGCAAAAAAACACTACCACTGAGTGGAATGTATTTCCAGTCATGTTTGTAAGCTATGCTTTGACCAATACTAGGTAAAAACTCTTTCGAACTCTAAAAACCAAGTTACATGTTGGCAAACCTGTCTCACAGATTGCATGCAATCTACTTCTGTTCTATTTTCACTTAGTTTGAGGTTGCAGTCATTATAGCTTCCATCTACAGCCATACACATTACTCACCCTACAAACGTCCACATCAAACACCTAATGTGCATATATTGTGCTCTTGTTTGTCGTTCACTAAAATCCTCACTGTTTAAACAGATAGAACTATCCACTTAGTGACAGGCATCCCCGAAGGAGGGCTTCCATGTTCATGTTTTCTAAATGTGACATTTTCTCACTGCTGTCACGTTGCTCATTGTCTGATTATTATTGGCACGTACAGGTTGATGGATTGGACGATGTGCAACGATCACTGAAACGTTGTTGAATAGGATATAAATAAATTATCAGGCCGTATGAGAGAGCTGGTTGATGCTCACCTTAACCTGGTTAATTCACGAGCTGCTACACCTACTTGACAATTAAGTGGAATCTACAATAATCATAGAACTTGATTAGTGGTGATGTTTCCAATATCGAAGCGAACTTTGCACTTTGATATAAGGTTACCTTGCTTATTCACGATTATCGCTAAACAAATTACAGGCTCTGTTCTCAAATCTCACTGATTGAGGCTGAACTGTTCCGTAGATTTCCTTTCCAGCCCAACTGTATCGTTGTCACTGGCGTGCACTGCTGCCGAGTCCAGGTTATCTAAGACTGCACTGTACAACTATGATCGTGACAAAAACAACGACTTGATTCATTCGGATGATAACGTCAGGGTAAACCTTTCTTAGTATTGCAGCCTGGGTGAACCAGTAGACATTTTACACCTCCGCAGCGTTTTCGGCCTGATACCATATAGGAAATGGGAACAAATAGAGGGTGTTTATCGCCGAGTACTAGCTTGACAGGAGCTCAAATATTTCGCTTTAAGCTTACTGAACTATGTTGCCCGAACAGAAGACAGTATGCCCCTAATCCAGCAAAAGCAGCGCTTTATTGAATACCTTATTTTTCGTGCACAAGAACTTTCGTCTCACTGGAGACAGGACAGAGGTAACCAAATTTAACTAAAGTTATTGGTCAAGTCTATGTCGGCCCAAATAAACGCAAATATCGGTGTAAATAATGTGCTGAAGACAGTAAAATAATGACATCATACACACACGGTGCCAAGGTTACTGACCTGCGCAAAACAAGGAAGTATATGATTGTTTTTTAAAGACAGACAAAAAATCTGACTGTAAAGGTAGGTGCATCTCGATTGAAATCATGTAATTCTTTGAGGAAAACCACTCTTTGTGATATACGCTGTCAGTAGTGGTGGTACAGACAACTAACAGAAACGATAGAGTAATAGTATTCGCTTATCAAGGGTGTCTTCCAGTGTTTTGCATGCTACTTGTAGCAAAATGGTTGACAGACTGGAGAACTTCTTTTCAGGCTACTCATAAGAAAGTATTCGTTATTGTGGTTACTGCTGGTTGTTCGACTAAGCTTCATCGATCGCGGGTCTGGCTACAAAATTAGCAATGTGACCGATGAAGAAGCTCAAAGAAGATTCTGGAGTTAACAAGCTGCCGCCAAGATGGAATTAAACCACTGGAGATTGGAAAGGTGCACTCCCTCAACAGGTTTAGACCTAATATTTATGCATTAGTCTGTGGACAACAAATAACCTACAATAGGCTGGGCATGTTGTGTGAGGTTCTCCCCGTGCTGTTTTAAGACGTGACAATTCTGTGCAGCTCACTTTCTCAATTGCTTATTACTATAAATCTGACGCTGCGCCTCAGTGCCATTCTGATTGGTCACATCGTCAACATGTCTGACTGTTCCAGTGGCTGACTGCAGCCGGTTGAATTCGTAAGAAGAACTTAGTTTAAATCAGTTTCTTTTCAGTTTTACAACTCCAGCAATCAAAATGGTGAAAATGGTAGATGAACGTCATGTTGTTACTGAACAGCCGTACATCTCTGACCGGTACTGATTTCAGAAACGTTTAATATTTCCTTTCCACCAAGTGCAACATCCAGTTTCTGGACAGTTTCTGAACACTGAAAACATATGAACTTATAAGATAAAATGAAACTTTCCTGGACATCCAAAGTGTCTAAAACCTTGATAACCTGACGGCAAAACAGCAGAAATGAAGCAAATGTTTCACCGTTCGTAGTAAAGCTGTTGAGGTGAAACTTCGTATTTAATTGGTCTCAACGGTGCTACCATAATGTGTTTTGCGAAGTGTGATACAAGTCTGGTAAACTCATCTACAGTGGTCATGCACGAACTGCCGTTGTTGTTTAAGAAAAGTGATGTTCTCAAGCATATTTCGCTTCTTTCTACGTCAGGTACGTAATTCGAGTCTTTTTGACTCACACTTCCTATACCCTATCAACCGGATGAAGATGAAATGGTGAAATATTTATCTGTAAAACAAATTTTGAAGGGGAAACTCGGCATTGTACGCTGTGATCCAATCCGAAGAATCAATGAAACGAATAGAGTGCTTTATTCATTATACCAATGAGGGATGCATCTCTGTGTTAATTGAAACTGACGACGGTCGAGAGGACTGTAAGCTGTTGAATTTGAATAAATCAAAATACTAGCATCCACAGAAAGCAAATTGTGCAACCGGCTGTTTATATAGTTGCATAAGATATGTGTAAAATATATACAAGAATGAAAATACTTCAAACAGATCATTAAAAACCGCTTCAGTGAGGCTGGTTGCGAACTAATGTAGAAGAATGGCAATGGCAGGTTTTATCATATATGAGTCCATCGCACCGAAAATGGGCACATTGGAATCGTCGCGAAATCACTTCGGTAGGTGTCCACAAGTGCATGTCGATAGCTGCATTGTGGTGCTTCTAACTTGGCCGGCTTAACAACAACAGGTGAGAGAATAAACATAAAAGGACGGAAAAAGTCTGGGCCATTCAGCATTGCTGTGTGTGGTACCGATAAAGGGAGGTACTGAACTAAGATATGTATCATGCGGCACGACAAACATTCTCAAGTGTATAGCATACTAGGAGGGTTTTGATCTTACTGGAATATATGTATATATAACATGCGAAGACCACTCGAAGTGAGAGGTATCATCATCATAGACAGCAATACATCAGTGGTTCACACTGATGCTTAACTGCCACACAACCATGAAGAAAAAGCAAACTCTATATATAGGAAGAGAGAAGGAAAAAGAAGGGCACGGGAAGGGACCTAACTACTGAAAATGACTACGTCCCTATTCAAACACCAAACATCAAGGTGCCTACACCTTGCAAACAAACAACCGAGCTGCAAGTGAGAGTAAGGCGTCATCAGCGAAGACAGCTCCTTACGGCTTTCACTGCCCCGCGTCATTAAATGCACTCACTTCACAGACA
>QNGE01000173.1:80874-97413 GCA_008508345.1 Paragonimus westermani | reverse complement strand
GTGGCGGTGTACCAGAAGTGGTACGTTTTTCAGGAAGAGATGCCAACCATCTTCCAACCCCCAACCTGGAGGACCAGGAGACTGTAGTTTGTCAGACCTCTACCTGTTGGCCTGTCTGGTATGAGTAACTCTGTCCAGTTTTGCCCAATAGGTCATAGAGATGCACAAGGCGTCACACCACGTCAAGGTGCAGTCTTACCGTGACAACAACAATATGAGGGAAAATGTAGTGTGTAGGTAGGAAAGTATAAAATAATGTGGAAGGAGAAAAGCCTGATTGTCCCGACGAACACAAAGCCGTGCAACGCAACCACCATTGACTTCTATCCTTTGCCGTATAAGACAACAAACTCAACCAAAGCTATTCGGTGTTATTCGAAGTTCAGCCGTCAAGCCAGGATTGCCCTGTTGAAGCAAGCTTCAAAGTGAGTGCCTTCAAACCCCCAATTCGAGTGCAAACCCAGTCATCAGACCATCACTTCTACCTCGACTCGGCCATTTGTAAACAAGACATTATATGGTAAACAGAAGTGACCAAGCCAGCAAAGCCTGTGAGACGAGATCAGTATGTTCAAGGGCCAACAGAGTTTATCCGTTCTAAAGACATGTCGGCGTAATTTGACACTGCTAACAGCAGGACACACTGGTAATGTTTCAGAGACACCGATAGTTCAGAACGGAAATTCCACGAACATTCTTCGCGCGAACAAACCAGATATCTGGAGCCGCATAGTAAGACTGCTCTTAGAGTAGCACCGTGCAATCGATCCTCTACAGAGAAACTGGAACCTTGCCGACGCTATAAGTGGCTTAATCTGGAAAACACCATCCATGTCTCTGCCATACCACCTGTGATCTTATCAAACATTCCATCAGAGCTGATACACCTCCCAGGGTGTGTGAAATTCTTGACTACTTCCAAAGACTACCAATGGTGAGAGCAGACACAGATTCATGTCAGCCTTCCAAACTTACTTTGCACTTAGTAGGCGCGAAAGACATAAAACTAACAAAATGAATCATCTTATACGTCTAAGATATTTTTGGCTCTACACGAGCTCTGGAGAATTAGGAAAATGTTGTCCGTATATCGCATACCTCGAAGTTGAGTACCTGAAAGCAGATGCGCACCATAATATTCGCAGTGTGTCAGAACAAACTCTAGAATCTCGTTTGCTACAAATTTGATTAGGTGGGTGGAGAGTGAGCAAAATTTTCACGCTCCGCTTTTGATGCTGAAGGCCAGTAGTACACCGCTTTATGACATAATTCTGCCAGAGATGTGACAGTAACTTGTTTCCAGGACGCTCACATATTTTCCAAGCACACACTGCCTCTATAAACAATCCCACAGTGCAACTCTGTCAACCCGATCAAAGACCTCTGTGAAATCCAGTTGGCCTTCCATATGAATATCAACGTTCAAGCGTCTGGTGAGATATGATGTTGTGATCAGTGCAACCGCGGCTCAGTTTTAACATAGATTGCTCCTCGCCGATATGTTCTTCGTCCGTGTTGCTTAGTCTACGACAGAATATAAGAAACCCAATACATTGGCAGTTTACGCACAACCTGTGTGAACCCCTTTTAAATATGGGGATGAGTTTAGCCAACCGCAATGATTTGAAGCAACCTCGCTTATCCAAAGTTTCTACAGCGGAGTCATCAGCTTCCTAACTATTGTCAGCCTTACTATCTACAAAAAGATGCAAGGTGGAGTTCGTCTGGGCCGAGTGTTTTCGAAACGTCAGAAACTTGTTCTCAAGCAGGACTTCTGTTTATGAGAATGAATAAACGTGAACAAATCAATGTACACAGACAAAGCTTAGTGGTTTAGTCAAATGGCACCGGTAATATATTTCACTGCTGTTGGAAGTGTTCAGACCAGAGTCGCAAGCGTTGTAGCAGGTTACTACTAGGTTCACAAATGAATTCCCAGATTACCTGGCCTACACGTAACTTTCGGCTAAAAGTCGCTCAGATGAGGTGAAATGACTTTAAAGAGGTCCAGGTAGCAGCCGCTTGTTCCACCTTGATAATCATTCGTGTCCATCAGGTTCCGAGATTTTTTCGTATTTACTTCTGGAGCTTCAGGCTAGTAGTCTTGAGTTCTGTTGTACTCACTACTGGATGGACCATTTCGGCGAGCATCCAGAAATTCCATTGATTGCATGGTGACCCAGTGGTTGACAACTGAACGAGTAGTAGTATCATATGAAGCAGTAGACGGCAGTGCATGGCGGCAAAGTGGCCTCCCACCGAAGCACAAAGCGAACTTGGCATGGAACAGTGAAGTAGCGGATCCTACACGGGTGCTTTAGATTGACTTGCAATTTTGGAAAAGCACGCTACCGATAACTGACGGCCGTGTGGTCCATCTTTTTTCAAAAGTGACTCGACGATGGAGGTTGCCATTTGGCACATTGATATCTAGAACGTCCAAAGTTATTACTTGTCAGAAACGGGGCGTTATCAGTACAGAACTGCAACAAACGTTCGTCGTTCGTTTGCTTGACGCGTACTGCTTAACTGCCTACGTGAGCGTTCAAGTCTCCAGCCAGCATGCCGAAGTATGTGCGCTGCACGGTGTGCAGAATTTTAATCGGCTAACATACAGTGACAGAAGCAAGCTTTGCATCCACTTTTTGAACGATTTCATGCCTCATTTTTGGTTGCTTGTTTCTATCGAGAAAAAGGCGGAGATATCTTTTGTGAATAAGGTCGTATCCAGCGTTTTGAATTTCATCCTGTGAGGTAGCTGATATATGGATCTTTTAGTTTTTGTGTGGTAAGCAGCTATCCATACTCCAGCAGAACACTGTTGAGAAAATGCTTATGCTGGCTAGTCCAAGTGTCTTTTAAATCATCTACCTTGGAAGTGTGCCGTCCAATCTAGGAAATATGGCAGCATCTGGAATTGATGAAAGGTTGTTTGTCTCACCTCTGGCGGTGAAAACGTTGTCATGCTTCACACAACCAAAGTAGGCCAATAAAATCTGTGTATCATCCTACTCGTTAACCAGAAAAGTTCATCTACTTAATGCTTATACAGAAAGCAGTTGTAAACGACGTGACATAGATCTTTAGTTGCTAGTTTGGGACTGAATATGTCTGTCAGCAATAGGGCTAGTGAAGAACCCATCGCTATGCCTTTATTCTGTCGCTACAGCTTTCCGCTGAATTTAAATTAGACGATTCAAAGGCAGAAGGTTAGTTGTTTTTTTAGTCTGTCGACGAAAATGCTGACATTGGGTTGTTTGCTAATAGTGTAAACGTACAGATAGTCAACTGTCCGTCTCAACGGCACGTTCGCGACTAACGTGTTAACGTCTAAAGAAGCTACAGTGTGATTTCTGGCATTCGCTAAACCACTTGCGTCGACGAAGTCAAAAGTGTCTTTCAAAATAAATGAAGTAGGCTGTGATTCGACTAATTCGCTTAGTTACAATAGACAATGAGCCGGGGTGTGTTACGGAGAATGGTGTATATCAAAAACGGCACTCCGTCTTCGTATAACTTAGAAAAACCGCATCGGCGGACAACGTCCGTTGTTTTCTGTAACGCTGTAAAGTGTCTGACTTCCACGTATAAACACCACATTCAGCTACGGATATTTTTTCGCTTCTACCAGATTACTCCTTATGGAGGACCCGTTAGTCCCCATTTTACACATTCCGACAGCTACCAACGTTCCATGTGGTTGAAAGACTCCAAATCTGAGAGTATTCCTTTTTTTAAGTATCTCACATCAGCAATGAAAGGTTACCGTTTAACGTAATAGCCAGTGGATTGCAAGTTGTTCTAACACTAAGAACACTAACCCAAAACGGTGAATAATGCTTAACATAGCTTAACATAACACAACTGAGGCTGATCAATGTAGAAAAACGTATGTAAACAAGAGCAAATAATCTGCTTGAAAATACTGACATTTTTGTGTTACTATATGTGTAGCATTCGATTATTCGTCCAAAAAAACTGGACATACGTGGTTACATTTTCCAGACAAACCTGAGGAAAACAAAACAACCTATTTTTTGCGAGCCAACGTATGTTTCATTGTTTGAGTTCCACATTTTTTGGCTGAATAATATACAAGCCTGCCAATCTTACAAACTCCACTAATCTGTCCGTCGAATCTGGCTTTCTAAACTATAAGCTATGTATTTTTATACCAAGTTTCATTCATTTTTTGGTTGTGTTGAAACCTGAAGTTCCTGGAGAGTGCATAATGGTGATTTTTCACTTCACTTTGGGAACGGATTAACACAAAATAAAGACGATTTCAATTGAAATTCGTCGTCTCAATCCGTTGTCCTCATTTTTATTCAGAGTTCTTAGAGAATTACGCCACTACATCGATTCGCATTCAACTTCCTGTCTTATAGTCGGCGTATAATGCATTTGTAAAGAGGGTCACAGACGAAATCAAGTTGACCACGTGCTAAATATGATCTCTACACGTTATGCTTTTCATCCACACTGTTCAGTTAAAATTCTCAACGTTATTGGGTTATTTCTTTTAATATTTTGAAGGTTTCTAGTGGTTGGACCATTATCTATAAAACAACATTATGAACTGGGTACATTTTCTCATAACAAGTAATGATAGTATTTCCGGGGAAGTGGGTTGCTGCTTCTTTGACAAACGGAGTTTCACAATGCAAGCACCCCTTAAGTAAAAAAATTAAGGAGCGTGCATTTACAAATACTATTCACTCAGTTTAACCATGAGCTTCTGTAGGATAATTGAGCTATGAGTCTGTCAGGACAAGAGTTGTATTACAATGTGCGCTGTAGCTCAGTAGATTATCAAGTTTATCACACGACTTATCCACAGCCTAAACAACTATGTAACTGGGATTGTTTGGCGGAACTCAAATTCGGTGAGCACCGCGTGCTTGTAACGTGTCTCTAGAATATGTGTCCAGTCTCGTTGCAACCCACATTTAACTTTAGCCGCGAAACTCTAACTTCTACGTTATGTTTTAAAATTTATCCGGAGTTTGATTTGCCGTTTTAGGTTGGCAAATTATTATTCAGTGCGCTTTGTGAGATGTTCGCAATTGCACGCTTTTTATTCTGCTCGACATGAGTGTGTAGTCCGTTTTTTCACTAGCTATGTCGTTTGTTACAGAGTGCAAATAAGGATAGAGGAAAAACACGCTTTCCACGATCGTTGTCTACTGTGGCAGGTATTAAAAGTGAGTCGACAATTTTGTTCTGTACAAGAGAACATCACAAAAACAACTTTACTTGAGGCGTCATATTTTTGTAACAGAGACCAAAGATTGATCAAATAAACTGTTTTATGGAATTAATTGCCTCAAGCAATACCTTAGTATTGAATTAATCGACTATCAAAATGTTGTCCACTAGTTTGGACGAAAAAAGCCTTATGTAGGACAGCAGTTCGATAACACATTAACATGTATATGTGCCACGGACACGCCCTCCTAGTTGACAGTCACTGAATAAAGTACTTCAGCAATTGAGACTTCTGTGACTTTCGTCGGTAGAATCGATCGCCGTGGGCGTGTAGATTGGTGCATGTCACAGGCCATTGGTTTCACACTGTATAGACCGCTGTAGAAACTGTGAACAACTGTCGTCATTACATATTGCAAAACACCCATTTTATGGCCTTCGGATCTAGACAGTGGTTTTGCCTACTGATCCGCACATTGTGACCAAAATTGGTAGAAATCGGTGGCATCAACTGTGAAACGCAGAGGATTTTGCGAATTATGACAGAGCGAAATTAGTTAACACACAGCCCCATCAGTTTGTTCCGTTTTAACAGGCAGATGTCTTAACAAAGCTCACATCGATGCATGATTGTGGATTTGAAGACAGCTGAACTGATTACATGATTCATCTTGGGTCTCGATCATTCAGCACTGGCGGGTCCACTTAATAAAGAACGTATATTATTAATCTAGTGTTTTTACGCAAATGATCTGGATGAAAACAGACATCTGAATCGTCATATGTAACTGAAATATTTGTACTGCGACCCACCTACAAACAGCTTCAACCTGGATGTGTCATTAGACTAGGACGAAGACTGATACTAAACGAATAACAGGTGTCCCTTCGTTTTACCCTCAGCTTTGAGCCACTCTCTACGCTTGCCAGAACAGGAGTGTGCGTGCGATAGACTCAATTTTTATAATGTCGTAAAATATTCACTGTTATCAAATATCTTTTAATTTCAGTCAGTGGCTCCAAGGCAGTTACTATTTTGGAATTCGCAAGAGATCTTCAGGGGGTCCATAATTTTTTGAACACTTCTTTTCTGTAACGGAATGCACTTTGATTGATTCGTTCAGATAACAATATTTACATCTCTATAGTCAGCTTAATAGGCACACATTGTTAATTTGATATTTTTATGCAGGAGAAGGATAATTTCAATCAATGTTTCCTCGTCACGGTCCATTAACAATTCCTGTAGTTGATACTCCAACCGTATTTTCCCCTAAGCCGCAATCTGCAAAAATGGACTTTTTGGAATAAAACTGGTAATCAAATGACAGGGTCATAAATATATCAATAGAATATTTTGGATAAGCATTAGAGTAAACATCTCAAAGATGGCGAGAAAATGGTGTGGGCCAAAACAACTGACTTGACTGCGGTGAGCATGTGGACATGTTACAAAGGCAGGTTCGGTGAAAAGCTGAAAGGATTAATTTCTTTGGTGGTACTCAGAAAGGAATTACGCCCATGGTATCTACAAGCGACGTACCAGAGTACAGGCGCAAAAGACCCCATAGTCTTGAATAGAAAACCTGGACGGTTTGAACCTATGGTTTCCCGAACAAAATGGTTGTAATTTGCCATTAATGTGAACGTGGAAGGGGCGATATTGAGGTCGTCTAGTCACGCTTTGGATAAATTTCTGTTTGTCAGGGCCGCGTGAACTAATGTTACTAGACACATCGGAACAGACACGACTGTTGTATGCAGCATACATTTTCTCAAGCATTTGAATTAGTTGATGATATGAAACTCGAAAAAGCAAGTTTTCGTTGAAAATAACACCATCTCTATGTTAGCTTTTTACTAAAAACTCGTAATAACACAGCGAATGAGAATTTCTCATTAAAGTGTGCTTTGAAAATATACACTTAGTGAGAGTTTTTAAGAAATATTACACACCTCAATACGGGTTACTGGCATTTCACAAGATGTATCATCCAAAACCAGTTGAAACTAATCCGTTTTCACCAAAACACAACGCGCTTTTTATTAATTTTGCAATTTGAACAGATTAAAACAATATCTTTGTATAGCTTTCCTGTGCTGCAGATTTCCTTGTTTTTCCCACTGAACAAATCATTGCTATTTCGGTTTCTGTGGTTGTCAGAAAGCTACAGTTCACCTGATCTTAGTACTATAAGCGTGTAATTTTTCTCGTTACACCTATAACCAGTGCCTCCAGATAATTCAGATTTCTCCAACGGTTTGATCGTAAGCAATGAAATAAAGACCTGTTTGGAAGGTGATGACCGCTGGGATTTTGATATCATTGCCCTTGAAAAAGTGACACAAAAGAAGTAAGTCTGATGTTTCCGTTTATTTAAAAAAAAATAAGGCAGTAAGCAAAGTGCTATTTGTGTGTAATCGAGTTTTGGTTCCATCACTGTCTGTTGTGAGCTGAACGCGGTCTGAAAGAGCTCCTCTTTTCGAGACAACACGTCTGATTTGTCAACGCAGAAGATCGTGCAAAAGCTTTCAAATAACCGTATGAATCTAAACGTCATCTAATGTCACATTGCTGTTTTACGTAAAATTAGCATCTTTTCTTCCACACCAAAATCTGTCATCCATTTCTGTTTGTCTGGCAACTAACAAACATCCACAATAACCGCAAAAGGGTTCGTGAAATATTTTGCAATTGCATTGCTCCCAGGAATTACATCGAAGTGTTTGATAGCTTTCCCATTGTATTAGCCGTAAAAATTGTGCACACTTGGCAAGT
Organism: Paragonimus westermani; assembly: GCA_008508345.1. Taxonomy (NCBI): domain Eukaryota; kingdom Metazoa; phylum Platyhelminthes; class Trematoda; order Plagiorchiida; family Troglotrematidae; genus Paragonimus; species Paragonimus westermani. The sequence continues at coordinate 89,426 of QNGE01000173.1, read as the reverse complement.
GATGACCAAAACACCTGAATGAGTAGTGTGTGCTTATTTTTTCATGCGTCTCATATGCAAGAATAGAGGTAAACCGTAATAACGTGTGACCCGAACAAACTTAACCAGTTTGTTTGATCGTGATTTGGCCATTCTGAACACACAATTTGGGGCTCAAGGAGTAACTGTTTCCAGTGGATTGGCATATTTTCATTATTGTTTTACATATACTGCTAGTTGCGCAAAGCTTTGAGGAAAGTACGTGGGGACATACTATAAGGACAGTCGAAGATATCGCATTTCGAAAATTGTTATCCACAACAATTTCGGAAGAAGAGATCGTTTGCCTTTAATACTCACTAGAACACGACCATCGCTTACAGAAGCAGGTAACGAAATAACGTACGACACTTACGTACCAAAGCTTTTCTCTGGCCGCATGCCCTGGCCTGTTTGAATTGGCAGTTCTCATTGACCGTGAACCACTTCTGACAACTTCCAACGCGTGCACAGAGGTTGATTGTTCGTGGGCTTGTCTGCGTAACATTAGTGTACTATCATATCGCCCCCAATCGTTCATCGTGGCCTAAGCGTCATGTGATCACATCAGCTCAGTCCTGTATCGCCAGTGCTCTAATATGTAAAATATGAGGACAGCGATCAAGTACTGTGAACTTCGATGGAACGGATGTTACAACGATCGTGAAAGGAAATTTGGGCCGACAAGACTTTAAAACGTGCACAGAGTTGGTGAATTGAATAGGTAAACAAGCAACCTAAGTATAATATATTGATTATTGGGCACAAAGTAACTACACACCCACTACACATTGATGGTGATTGTGTGCCCTACTGTGTGAATTTTTTTCACACATCCGACGTCAGGATTACTCGGTCCATCTTTCTCAGCTCATAGTCTTAACTCACTTCCGGCAGCGTCCTTAGAAGTAGCCAAATACAGTTCATTCAAGGCTCACTGATTTTTGCCAACTGGAAACAACCGAGTTATGCTTCCCTCATATTTCTGATTTTATCAAGTCTCAGTTTGTTTCCCTATTACACAACTTAACCTTCTGATTGTTAGGTAGGTTAGTATGACACTTTTCACACCAAAAGGCTACTTTCTTGTCATGATTTGCTAAAAATTGTTCTGTGCGTGAATGAGATCTGACAGAACTATTGCTGACTATTTTTGTTTATGTGACAGTATGGAATTAGCGACATACGGTTTGGCTACATATTTCATAGTCGTTTGATTTTAAAATTGGTTTTTTTATATATAAAAAACGTAAGCCAACCAAACTAACAACAAGAATAAAAATAGAATCTGCACCGTAAAAGTGTGAAGAACGAACGTTTATTGGTATTGTTGCAGTTTGCGTTGAACGTTTCCGATTACTTTTTTCTGTTGAACACTCTGTTATATAGTTTTGAGTTGACTGTAAGTTCTGCACTCTGACTCGTGTAAAATTATCACGATAATTATTAGTATACCTTGGGTAAGTTGGCTTATATAAAGTTTATATCATTAATGGTTAAGGTTTTAGCTTGCAATTACTCAAAAGCAACAACAGAGGTCTTTTTTGGTTTGTTGCTTTGGTTGTGTTATCTTGTGAGCAACGTTGCCGGAATTGAAATCTTGGCAATACTAACGTGCTCTAACAGCATACAAATTGACGCTTAAAACGGACTGATAATTTTCGTACGGACGCGGAAGTTACATTTACACGTTCATATACACCAGAATACACTTGTGTGTTTCTGTGCCCGAAAGTATCAGTCTGAAGCTGAAAATGTTCTTAGACGAATGATTAGTGTTCATCGTAGATACAGGGTATACAATGTAACGAAGTGTCTACTGTCAAGAAGCCATTTACTGGAATTCCACGACATATGCTTTTATCGGCGATTGTGATAAGTAACATTCCTATTAACTGAACAACATAGCATAAACTAACCCACATCAGGTTTGAGTGCATGAATCAAGGGAGCAATAAAACCTGAAATTACCGTATTTTTCTTCATCTCTCGCTGACATTTTACGTTTTTAACTTATAGAGCCAAACAGTATTTTGAATCCTGAGAGGTGCTAAAACCAATATTAGCAAAATACAATTTTTTCCCCCAAGTATTCTTAAACACTTACACCAACGTTACCGTATCGCAAGTCTTTTTAGAAAGGGACATTTCTCAACGTTAGTTTAAAAAGGGACGGAGTAAGGTCATGAAACTATATTTGAAGACAGTTAGGCTGCATATGGCACCGGTGAAGATCTAAGCGTCAGACATCTCGATACATTTATTCATTAGGATTAACAGCCACATGAACTAAAGCAGAAATGATTGAAGAAAGGAACAGTGCTACGAACAGGAGACAAAAACTAAGCGGAATACACACGGAAGCAAAAGAATTCATGCGTTCTGTGCTTCCGTGCAACCAGAGCCCGATAAAATATTATTTATGCTCACCCTGCGTCTACTGTGCTCTTTAACGAAAGATGTACTCACCATATCTCAAATGTCTTAAGTGTGTCTTGAGCTCACCATTCCTCAGCAACATGACTCGCTAACATTTTCAGGAAAATGACTACTTGAATTCATTCTGTATGCCCTCTATGGGTCCCAAATCGCAAAAGGTTGTGGTATGGTATGACCGTTTTATCCTCCAAACTGCAAATCTACTAAAACTTACGCGTCCTCAGTAGATTTGACATCAAGCTCATACAGTTGTTAGCATTATCACCATTTCTCGAAGCGTAGAAAAATAGTAAAAACCACTTTCATAACTGCAGCCCGGTCGTTATCTTTCTCCAAAATGTGCACCTCCATTTCTCGGGAACTAGAAGTGGTCGGCCGTTTGCGATCGAAATACAAACTAACAAGCGTGCATTATGACTGCAGCAAGAAAGAGATTAATCACTAGCAGACGTCTACGGTGACCACCAGCAATGTTTTAGACAGTACCCCAGCCTTTAGAAAAAAATGTTCATCACCTAGGTGGGGAAATTTGCAGAACTTCACAAATCCTCTCACTCGCGACCTTGTAGTTTGGTGAGTAAATGTGCCGGTTATTTTCCAGTAGGCTATCATTCTAAAATTTGTTCACAGTTTGCGGGTACGAACCTCCTATGTGAGTAATTTCGATTAGGCTGGGCAAGATTCAAACAATTCAGTACTAATACACTCATTGTCACTGAAACCAAATGCTTGCAATAACTTCTATTTGAGCACCATTTCGAAAGACCATCAGAACTGCCATGTTTATTCGCTTCGAAATTTGTAGCAAAATTTTGATTGGGGTGTTCGTAGACAAAACTTCTACCGTCTTTCATAAATAAAAGTGTGTGAACTTGATTTGCTTGTGATGGTGAGCAACAGAACGTATCCAACAAGCAAACTGGAAGTTGATTGCAAACTGTCTGCCAAATATTCTGAGAAAAGGACACGGAAGCATTCACGTCCACCACTGGGAAAGTAGACAAAAAGTAAGACGGAGCAAGCTGATTGCGAATACAAGCGTAAACTGAAACAAAATTCACTTTTATAGTCTGTTCCAATCAAACGTTGACTACGTCCGAAGCAGAGCAGATTTCGCACACAAACAAGCATAACGGTGTGGGTTGAAGTCAGCGCTACTTCTCCTCTTTTGACTACCTGAGGTTATTCACACACAACTGACGCTGTTTTTGTAATCGGATCTCTAGTGGATAACATAAATCCGCAGATAATTCTGTTTAACACTGCGGCTGGTTTCAACTACATTGTATGTTATTCTTGCGAGACGCCTGACTAAATCGATTTGTGTATGAAGTCAATTAGAAAAATTAAAATCAAGATACACACAAATTTGAGTTGCAAAATTAAAGGCGACCAACATACAGGATAAAGGAAATTTCCTACGTTAACGTTCGAAAAGAAAATAAGATTCTACTACCATCCACTGTATTCATTTGTTATGCAATTAGATACATCTTATTGAAGGAATGTGAAGAATTAAAAAGAAAGTTGCTGGTAATTTTATCACAAGCAAGCAGCTGTAATAGTAAAGCGTATGTAAACAGAGATTGTCACTGAATAACACGAAACTATCTAGAGAAAGAACGTTGACCTCATCGGTAATTTTAAATACTTCACAAGAAGACCTGCATAAACGAAAAGCAATTAGCACTGTCATTGTGAGAGACTACATAATTGCATAAAGATTATTTCAGCCGATGGTTTCAACCGCCTTACAAAAAACGCCAGACGACTAACAGGAAATTTCGGATAGAACTTATCTGTGTAACATAGAACAGCTGCCAAGACGACATCTAATGCTCCACGTTCGGATTAACAGTGGAAAACCTTGTAGCAGTAAGCCGATAACCCATAGACATTTAAAAGGATGCCTTCTGACTCTGGCCAGATTAAAACGTACTGACCAACACGAATGACAACGAAGCAAAAAGCATGTTACGAATTGTATTTCGTTTGCAAATCCGCTACAAGGATTCCTAGTGTAGCATCGTCCGTATGTATTGCCAGTTGTGCGTTCGCTAAACGTTGCTCGATGGAAGAGGTCGGAAGGAATTGAAAAAAATTGCACTATCAAAGAAAAATTCGTAAAAACTTATAGAACAGTTTAAACAGTGCAGTAGCAATTAGTTATCATCTAGCCTACTATAGCCCAACTTTCATATGCGCACGTCATTGCAACAAGCATCTGAGAGAAAACAGAACAGATATGTCAACAAAGAATAAACGCACCGCACTCCAAAAGGTGGTTCTGGTAAACAAACTCTTTCTTTTTAGTGATCTGCTTCACAACGGATTCCCTTTTGAGAAACAACAGTTGAAAAATTTGAAGGCCGTATGCCCAAAAAGAGGACACTAATAGCAGACCAAGCCCGTTTTAAATGAAAATAAAATGCTTATATTTCGCTATTTATCATCTAGACGTACCTTAAAATTAGTGTGTACTAGTGATTTTAATTGTACAACTAGAACGAAAACACCCTCCTTAAATTTGGGAGGATTTCTGATTCAATCAAAGTATACTAGGACATCTTGACTTTGGAACCTGTTGAAGAATGCCATAAAAATCAGTCGAATCGGTTATGTTCATTATTCGAATGCGAAAATGTCCAACCATAAGAGAAACTTCACAATGTAATTCATTCTCCCTTGTCCCCGCATGTTCCAGACCAATGGTTTACCTGGCTATGAAGATATTTACCCGCTTCAATGTGTTCAGTGTGCTCCGAGTATCGGAATCTGTGGTCTCTGCCTGGCTTACTATGATTCAAGAGAATTACCACGAACAAAATCCGTATCACAATGCAACGCACGCATGTGACGTGTTACAGTCGTGCGCTTACTTCCTTCGGAGGGATACTCTAACGGTTAGCTGGTAATCCTGTTTTTTGATAATTTATTTCCAATTTCAAATGGTTTTCACTCCTTCTTGTTGGAAGAAGAACCGATAACACAGAATTCTAAGCACAGTGAATTAACTGTAACTGACTGATAAGTCGTTTGAATGTTAACAGTTATGTAGTGAAAGATATACAGTACAAAAACAAAAGTTGGTGAGCGGCGATGCACCGAGAGAGATGGAACAGCACAGACATTATTGTATTGTTAATAACCCACCCATTGCTGGTAGTGTCAGACGAATCCTTCTGCTTACTTTTATTTGCAGGCCAACATATAAAGGTAACCAGTTCCGCATTCTGAACAGCCAATGTTTATCGGTTAGGTTGGTGAACACATTTGTTAGCTTGCAATTACACGCTGATCCATGTGTTTTGATCACCACAATGCTGGTCTGATGCGAACGATTCCAATCTAATCTAACTTAATTCCAACGTTGATGTTCCGTCATGCCAGCTGCATAACTCATCACCCAGTCATAATCACTCTGACAGATAGCATGAGATGGATTACATCCAACATTCCGCAGCTACTTACGCAGACCAAGAACGTCGCATTTAGCTTCGTGTTGAAACAAGATTTAGCACACTGGGGACTGACGGCAATTATACATGGAAACGCTCACTTTCAAATTAATTTCAGCCATACTACATAAAATTATAAACGACTTATGGATGGATTTGTAAGCTAACTTTTGCTCTTTTGCTTCCAGTTTCACTGATCACGTGTATCTTCTGGATGTTTCTGTCTTCTGTTTTGTTCAAATCAACGCGTAGATACAGAACAATCCAGCTATAATTTATGCTGGCCAATGTCTTAGCCACGTTCATTTGAAAGCAACCCCTCACTGGTCACGAATGCTTTCACGATGCTCATTCTCTTAGCAATATTTACTTAAACTTTCCATGTGTGCATACATGGTAAAAACTTGGTTCAGACCCACACCAGTGAGTACTCGGTTTATGAAACTAGCCGTATGTAACGGAAATAACGTATTATGCAACTTGGCCAGTTCGAACAGTTTCAGTAATGCATCTGCCTGTGTGGTATGTGGTAGTGTGAATCGGAACAAGTGGTATAGATTCCTCGGGTCAGTCTAACAGTGTTGATGCAGAAAAGTGCCCACGCCTATAATAATAAATGTAATATTGCTTTTTAAGATGGATTCAGTAATAATAAACATAGCTGTCTGATTGATGCGATTCCTACTTATGTCTACTCTATTGCTGCGTTTAACTCGTAACATTTCTGTATTGATTTGTTGAGTGCGTAATCAGTGTTTACTGAAACAGGAAGCACTCTATTCCATTTGCTCAACAGTCTAACCAAAGTTTAACCCACTTTCTTAAGGACAGTTTTAGACACTTTTTCTGACTCATCTTTTTTATCGGCTTGTTTATAACTCATCTACTTGTCAATCAACACCCAAAAATACTCAGTGTAACTGGGATGCACGAGCCTGTCGTACAATATTCACACATATGTCGTTGTATCTTCGCTGAACTAAGCTACTCTATGAGATGGGTTGACCAAATGTCTAGTCATGTGTTAACGTTATCACGTAGTATACTGCAAATGTCTTGTTTGTTTATGAGTGCGAAGTCGGAAGTAACACGTACACCGAATAGAAAACAAGGTAAACTGGTCTGTTAACAGAAAAAACAGACGACAGGAATCTCCACGGTGCAAAGTCCGTCCAATTCATGACAGCAACGAATATCATGAGCAAACTTGCAACTATGTTCATCGCCGAAAGTCAACTGGAACCCATTCAAGAAGGGCCAAATTTCGACCAGGAATACAAGCTAGCAATACATATCATGTCTGTAGCATCAGATAACATAACCATTTAGCCCAAACCGAATGTTGTTGTTGTAAGCACGTGAGTTGTTTGAATAAAACTACCAGAAAATAAATCTGGATAGAGATTCATTGCTCAGTAATTTCGTCAGTCTTCAAACCTTGAGTCTGATGTATATGTGGCGGGCTTTCGACCGACCACTACAGAAAGAGTGAGTTCTATTCAACCTTTGCACAATGTTACGAAACTGTTTTTAAACTCACTCTTGAGGGGCACTTTTGACATAAAATGTGCTTCTGTCCATACTGCAGTCTGTACCGGCAACATAAAAATTAATATTCACAGTCGTATTACTCGTACGGTAGAGATGCGTGTACTAGATTTCCCAATTGGAATAGACCGTGCGCATCCAAATCTGTTACCGAGTAATAGAATTACAAGTGGTTTCGGTTCGTATCCCAGCTAATGGCTACTTTGATCATGACCTACAATCGATATCTGTTGCACTAGGTTTTGCGCCGGTAGAAAAAAAACTGATTTTGACCGTTTATCTGTGTACGCTTGAAAGTGAGCAACTTGCCGGTTTCCTACTGTGCCCACACTCGTGCATAGTAAATTTGGTGAATGTGTGCACTAATAACGTCTACAGTGATAGAAAATTCTTTTTGCTGAATAATTTCGAACTCATACCAAAGTAACAAATTGCCTTGCAGAGATTTGAATCGTTCTCAGTAAACGAATTCAAAGTATATGGTCGCAAAAAGCAGTTATGAGCACTGTTCGGCCGATATAAATAACGTTGAACTGGTCACCTGCGTGTGGCATCATTTAACAGAAAACATACGATTCAAATGAAGCCACAATGTGAAGGCAGCAGCCTGCATGTGTGTAGTACACTTTCTGAAAGCTGTTTTATTTTCGGGGTACTGAGAAGTCAGTATTCAATTTATACACTATAAATATATATATATTTCAAGTTGAACATCACTCACATTTGATCGCAGCCTTCGCATTCAGATAGACTTTGCAGCCAGCCTCTTTCGAAAAGAAGCACTAGACTCGAGTTTCTCTCTCATTAGAGCTCATCAGTAGTGCATATCTTTGCATATCACCTTGCAGGTTTAATGAGTTCTGTGATCTCGACCTGTCTCGGGAGTCCTAATCACCGTGTTATAGATTGGAGTTAACAAGACAGTTACTGTGTCGCCTCTCGAGACGATCGGGCAGCCTGATCATTGCTCAAAAGCGAGAGTGGTTGAGCGTTCAGATTTGATGATTCGGTCGTGCCTAATGTGAGGTCAATGGCGCAGTGGTTAACACGGTTGCCTCATGATTGGAATGTCCGGAGTTCAAATCCCGG
>QNGE01000173.1:32431-63188 GCA_008508345.1 Paragonimus westermani | reverse complement strand
ATGGTGTCTAGAGCGACTGGAGTATCCTCAGAAGAGTATGGTGTGCAAATGAGTGTTTCCGTTTCTTGTCGTGCTCAGACGCTTAAGTAGTGTGTTGGTTTCTCCAATAAAGTAACCTTTGTGTCATCCGCCTTCTGGGTTCACAACAGTAGTAGTGACTACAAAAATGTTTAGTTATTCGATGAACAAACAGGCATTTATGAGAAACTTTTCCGTATTATTTGAAACGGTTTGCCATTCAGATATCTCGGTGAACACACTCCGACTCACTAACCACAATCGATCCATTTCCTGTTTGAAGAACAAAAGTCCCATCTAGGATCAATCAACCTAGAAGAATGTTGTTGAATCCATCTTCGCGCGTCTCAGTGAGTTATGGGAAACTGACAGTATTCTCAGTTTGAGGAGCAGGCGAAGCCTTTCGAGAACACATTTAATCACAAACTATCATTTGAAAAGTGATGCCAAAATGTTAGCACAAAACACACAAATATGTTCATCATTACGGTTGAAGACAGTTGTTTTTTGTGTACATGAAGCCGTCACATTTTGTTGGTTGTCTTGGACCAAAATCTTTTTTGTATTTGCAAAGCATGTTGTGCATTATAAATCTGGCCTGGCTAATACCAGTTTTCCAGTTTTCTACAAGCAGTGACGGGTGATACAACACTAGGCCACGCTTACTCAGAATGGGTGAAATTATGTTTAAGAGAATCAGCGAAGTTAGTCGAAGTTAGTCCCATCAATGTGGTATGAAAGTATATACTGAAAAGGCTTACGGAAAAGTATACGCAAATTAAAGGAAAGTGCACGACTGATATTTTGGTTAACAGATTGTAAAACCTGTTCAACGGAGTCATATCGATAACAGTGGTAGTACAGCTTGCATCAGGTCCTACTCATTGGTCCAAATGACATAAAACCACAGTTAGTAACATTCCCGTTGTGGCTTCTCTACCTAGGTTAGAGATGTGGCACCGAAAAGAGAATGTCTGGATGGCACTCTAGCGTTCTTCCCAGCTCACTTCAGGCAGAGGGTGGCAGAGCAAGCCATACCAACACTCATGCTGTCCGACACAAAGATCAAGACTCATCAAGCTGGAATTGGTGAACCAAAAACGCGAATGCTGATCGCATTTGTTAGCTGAGCACTGTAATTAGCAGTTTTAATTAGGCAAATGTTAATTCGTTACGAACACACAACAATCTAAACGAATATATCAACTAAGTGGCTCTTTCAAAGTAATCCTCATATTTTTCTATGCGGCCATGGAGTTTTCCTGACTGGTGGTATCAACCGCAAAATTTGGTGTGTCTTACATAATACAAGATGGCGCACTGTTCTGAACATGAACTTGAAGAGGAAGAACGACCATCACTGCAGACTCGATTCACATGAACAGACTGTACTTTGTTTTCATTCTGGTTCTCTACCTGAGTGCACATAATACCCTGATTAAATATTACTTTCCACATTTTTGTCGAATTCCTTAGTGTCCTTCCTAACCAGCTGACACCTATACAATCCACCTCTATCCGTTCACCAAATTACACTCGGTAAGGGATATCCTGTTTTTGTGACCGAGGAGAGACTGTTTACGGCGTTCAAAAATCAACTAGGAAATTCCTATTTGAACGCAACTCATTTGAAACTGCTCGTATTACTTACTAATACTGATGATGTTGTTCATTGGCCATACTGGTCATTTTAAGGCTACCACTACTTTCTGGTTTGCATGGACCACCCTAAGCGAGTTGAAGTTTATTACACAGAACACAAACGGAAGTGAACGTAATACATTGTGTGAGAAATGGTGTCAACAGTTGTTTGCGAACTGACATTGATAAGCCTATTTTGCTAGAGAGCATCATACAGGTTTGGTGGCTTCACTGTTAACAAATATCAATGTACAGTGGTAGATAAAATGGTGTGCACTTGCAGTATTCATTTTTTTCTCCCTTTCAAAATATTGGTTGATTTCAATATTCCATCAAAAACAGTTCTCAAGGTTACATTTCCCTCAACGGATTATATGTTTTCATATATGCCTGTGACTCTCGAATATGTGTACGGATAAGTGAACATTTTGACACTTCCTATACACAACGTCTCAGCACAAGCCAAAAGTGGCTAACAAATTAAAGGTGTCTGTACTTCACGACAGAAATTGTCGGATTGTAGTTACATTTTGATCACTTTGAACGCTTCTGCCTTTGTCACCTGTCGCTAGCACGTATGCGAACTTATATGATCCGACTCCTGCCAATAAATCATTTCACTCACGTACCTGTCTAACTCATGATTTTTTATCCGGTTTCATTATAGATGCCTTCTTCATAAGTTAATACAGTGCGTAGTTGACACAATAAGGAGGGAATTTACCCCTGTTTGTTTGCTGATAGTTTGTGTAATCTCCCTCCAGTTTTGTTGGTTCGTTAGCCAGATGTAACAACAATACCATGTGAGTTAACCGGACGGTTACTTTGTCTTCTGTAAGGAAAACCGAGCAACCTCGACAGTGTTTGCAGACATGTTATTCAGTGTTCAGCTGTGGTATTTCGGTCTCCTCTAATGTGAGGCGGATGGTACAGTGTTCACCACTGTTGTCTCATGAGAACATGAAGCAGAGTCAAGTCTTCAATGAAGACAGTAATGTGAACTGTTAGTGAATGCTAACGAGAGTAGAGTTAAATTTAGTGGTTTCTTTCTAAACGGCCTCTCTGAAAAGGACTATGAAAATGTTAGATATGTTATAAACTCTGAGTGGCATACTGAATCTTGTTTGGTGCTTAGTCCAAAAGCAGACCGCAAATCAAAAACAAAATTGGGCCATTCTCTTTTAGTATGGTACTATTTGCATGATACATTACTTACAAGCAACCAGTTGCTCACGGCAACACTGTGAAACAACAAATCGAGTATATATCCAAAAGAGCTGGCGTGGCCAACAATGTACAAAGACGTGTGGTTTGGCCAGGTTTACTCGCGCCATAGTCAGTTTATAACGGATTATTTCAATAGGGCAATTTCATAGTAAATAGAGTATAGTTACTGAAATTCAGTCTGCTAGGTACCAATGAACATTTAAAACGATGGGATGTGATCTTTTTCAGTTTAAAAACCAACGTTCTCGTAGCGTTCCCAAAATTGCGTCCAGGTCCAGTTGGCCGGTTATACTGCTACACAGCTCCGATTCCCTCTACCAACCCTATGTGCATATCGGAAGCAACACATAATATGGGAAAGTTACAGAATGTCCGGTGTTAATGTCATGCTAGTGGAGTGAAAAGTGCGGGCGCATTTCAAACTGCGGCAGGTCTACCATTGTACAAACGTTGACGGTTTACACAAGTTCGTCGGTCCAACGCAGTTGGTCACCGGGGCCATTGACCCCAGGTCTCCGGTCAGCCATTCTCGTACAAGAGAATCGGTGTCACACTTCCAAAAATTTTGCGCTTGCAACACTCACCTGTCACGGACTTGCGATAGGGATCATTTTCTACACAAAGTATTCACTGTTTTCAAACATCTAGTGTGTCTGTCCATCAATTTTGATTCGGTTATACACCCAATAGTATTCATTGGAGGAGATTATTCATTTGAAACTACAACAACAGCGTCGGGATCTTTCGCAGCAAGGGAAAACAACGGTCGATTATTCAAGATACACTCTATCTCAGTCAATAGCATTGTGATTGTGTTCTGATTGGTTTTTGCCCTGAGTGAACTATCTTCAAACTCTATCGTCGGATCAAACCAGTCAGCCCTACTCTCCAGCCTGGTAACATACACGTGTCCAGTTGAATTATCACTGTTCCTGTTTGTAACAGTTTGGTATTCTCGGAATGTTCAACCAAACCACAAATCCTGCTTGTACATTCTTTGCAAACATCATCATAGATGGCACGATAGCCAAAATAAATGGTCCCTGAGAAACTTGTTCTAATTAAACCATGGCAAGCGAATAGAAAACCTCGAATTCACTGTATCTAACAGCTTTCTTCTCCATCTTTCATAGCTCCACATCACTTCACGCAAAACACTAGCTCTGTTTTTGTGCAGATGTCAAAATGAGTCCTCCGAAAGGATGACAGAAGGGCCTTCAGGTGCTTTCACACTCAGATGTGATGGCAAAAACCGAAAGATCAATTAGCGCAGCATAACACTGTAAGCTTAAAATTCCCTCACAGCTAACACAGTACTTGTAAGGTTCTGGGACGACATTTTCCCTGTGGTGATACCTCATGTCTAGATAAACCATCGGATACAAATTGGTGCCACGTAACTTTATAAATCACTAAATAATGATGGGATGAGGTCTACTTACAGTATCGTACCTGGGTAGAGTTTTGGGGCTGTCACGCTCAGTCCCTCCTGGAGCCAAAATTACTGCATTGATCTGATTTACTCCCCTTCATGCAACTTAATTTCTTCTTAAATCTAGGGCTACAGTCCCATCCTAAACGACAGACGTCTTTCGTGTAGTTTTATACCGATGGAATTCGAACGGGGATTCAGGTGACAGCCTTGAGTAAGCGGAAATAAGAGGAATGACGAGCAATTATTCTGGACGGCAAAATTATTCGCTCAGCTACGTGCACATCAACCCATGACACAATCACTTCATTTCGTTTGCCTTTTCTTTTGATGAGGTAGTCGGATTTCTGATTTCCCACTCGAAAAGCTTAACCAAATAACCCAGGACTCATTAGAAGCCCAATGAACCTTGTCTTGTCATCGTGACATTAGTAAAGCAGGAGCAACTCCGGAGATTCCTCTTGATTTCACATCCCTATTTTCGAAGAGATTCTCATTGTTTCACAATTTCATTATCGCGATTTCGGGAAGCTCAGGGCAAACATCGCTTCGCAGGTGGACGGGAGTCAAGAGTCCAGTCTGCCACGCTCATGACACAGTCAATTAAAAATCTGAATTACGAACAACACTGGATAGCACGCTGCGTCGTGTTGCGCAAGACCAAAAATGACCGCCAACCTCTTAGAAGAACTGTAACGAATCAGTTGAGAGAACAGAGGTAGGTGTAAACAGTCCATGATGACTGGAGGTGAGTCTGTCAAACTGAGGTAAAATGCAGAAGAAGGGGGGTACTAATTCTTCCAGGTTTGAGGATAACGTTGCGACGAATGACTTTCAATTGGGCAACCAAATAATCAGTTATCTTCCAAGATGTTGACGGGATGAAAGAAATGCTTACGGTAAAAACCCTGAATGAATAAGTTGACTCTCTATCGCTCCAGCCCGTCCAAAATGTCTACGTTATGCTGAACTTGACCGCTGTCTACTCGTTTTACAGACACTTTCGCAGGATTGACAGGGTGAACACAGTAGTCCGTACGTATCAAAAGTTCCATAACGATGATTCAGCTCATCCAGCCGGAAGCGGCTCTGACAACGTTTGATCAAAATATTAGTCTGAATGAAGGGCGATGAGACGCGTCATTAGTGACTTTGTCTCCTGACACTATTTTGTTTTTTAAAATACCATTTACCATATGCCTAGTAAGTTAAATTCTCACCAACCACCTGTTTTTAGCACTCGCAAGGACTTTCTCCAACAGAAGCTTCTGAGAGCTTCTCTACATACCTTGGACTACCTTGAACGATTTAGAAAGGAAAAACCTGAAGGAAACCGATTCAAAAATTACGAAGTATATTGTAAGTGCGGCTTAATAGATAGCATCAGAATAACAGCATGTATAAAATCGGGAGTAGTTCCAGTCCACCTCACTGGTACTGACGGTCTAGCCTACTAAAGACAGAGTGGCTCAATATACCTACTGGAATTCATCTACTAATCACGCTGTTACGAAAGACTCTGGTAGGTTGGCTGGAAGTAGCCGGGTGTCGAAAGACTGCTGTCTGCACCTCAAACGTCTTGTTTGACGGTGTTTTTGGTGAGCCTGTTTTGGTAATGCATTTAGAGTTAGACGAGAGTGGAGTGCATACGGCTAATCGATGGAGAATCCCCTCTAGCATTTCTTAGTGATTTAAGACTTGCTGACTTTCCGTTAGTGAGATGGTAAGCAGAACGCAGTATGCCATGCTGCTGATTATCTTTCCATCTTATCATGCATGAACCTGTTAATACATGAGGAATGAACTGCAAGCTCAACATTTCAATATAATATGAGTGTTCCCTATTTATTTTGACATCATCGAAGCAGTCTAAGTGGCAATCAGAGCACCGCCTTCCTCGTTCAAATTGACGACGTACAATTGACTGACGATCAAACGTCGCTCAACGCAATTATGTCTTGGTCTTGTTCAACGACAGTGGTATCCAAGTTTTCACGACTAAATAGTTGTTGTAGGTATAATGAAGGACAGACAAGGCCATAGTCGGACTGACCGGGAACCGATTACTCAGTGTTGGAAAGGTTTGAATCACTGTACAGCTCCTGTGACTGTCTTTCCACCAAATATATACTAAGATAAAAATCAGCGGCAATTCACGAGCTGCTGAATTTGAAACGCGAAATTTATACAGGCAATAGGTTCAACATGGGATTCCGTGGCACACCTCGGTTGCATGTAATTAAATTAACGGCGTCGTAATTATTGGGTGGCTGACTATATATTACACGCTTGCAGGGCTGACTACACGTTACCAAGTGGTCTTGTCATTCGAAGGCCTTGACCAGATCAGAGTAAAAAGGCTTTCACCCCTTCTTCCCGAGCAGTAAGCAGATTGGTAATACATGCAGACTGTGCAAACTATATGTTGGCCGTCAGACAACACCGTAAATCAGGTTATAAGTTCCTGTATATGACAATTAATCAAAATCTCTTTGGTCTTTGATGATTCAAACCATAATATGATTGGTCTGCAATTACAGGGTCCGTTGTGGTCACCTGTCTTAACTATGAACAACATCACTCGTACCTTCGCGCTGTAAGTTACTCCCCCCCCCCGCATAAAAATTGAGTAGGCAATCCCTGCAACGTCCTTAATAATTGCTCAGCATCCGTGCTATAACAGTAGTTTGTATTGTTGTAGCAGCTGGTTTTTGAAAGACAATGGCTCATCGTTGGAACACACGTTTGCAAATGCCATCTCTTCACAATAAACGAGAGTTACCAATGGTAGCAGCAGGAATATCCATCTCTGATTGGATATTTCAGTCAGTTCGTAATGACTGTGTTGCTCCCGCATCAAATGTCCCCCCCAAAGTGAATTAAGGCCAAGAACTGGGGATGTGATGTTAAGACACGTCAGCGTGAATTGCTGGTGAATTTGTCTTCTACTGCTTCCACCAAAATGTATGTGGGTGTTTTTCCAGGTGCATTACTGTGAAGAAGAAACACCTGAAAGTCAGAATCACGCAGTATTTTCAGATGCGCATACGCAAACATTGTTGAGGTCAAGGCTAGTTCACAAAAACGTCTAGGTGCTAAACGGCTTTGGTAACAATCAACCGTCGATCTCAACTATATCAGCGCGATGGAAAATGTCCTTAACTGTGTGCAGTCAAATCACTGTAATGTCACACATTCCACTCCAGAAATTCACGTGCCTCGTTCATGATCGTGAGTATTCTCTATCCAACAGTGGCCCTAGTAGTAAGTGAAGTTTTGATGACAGGTTTTTAACTTTCACTTCTCAAATGTGGATACATTACTGTCTGGCGAAATAAGTATTTGTTACAACATTATTTTGGAAGAAATTTTCGGTCACCGCTGATAAAGAATTCTGTGGTGCAAATTAATGACCAAGGTCAAACTCTAATGCTAATCACAACAACACTTTATGAAAGAAATAAATTATTTACGAATTTAATGGATTTCCAGCTGGAATATTTAGAAATAAAAATTGGCATCCAGAAACACTTGAAAAGTTCCAAAGAAAACCCAGTGTGGCTTTTGCCCAATGTTTTTCGCTGTTTTCCTCACGCGGTCATTCTTGATAACCGTTAAAGAAAATAGCAAAGCACAAGGTCTTTTGGCCAACACATATAAATCTCCATATTTTTGTTGTTGCAGTCACTTTTGTTTTTCAAACTTTTCGTCCTGCCGTTTCAGTGCTGTACTCGAAAGTCATCATGTCGCTTTATCGTTTGAACTCACTCGCAATGACCCAAATGTGAATATCTATCAAAATCTAACCAGGTGGGTGTGTTTTTTTATCTCGCTCTGTTGGTCGATATGAATAAGATAATCACAAGACAGCTTCTTTTCTGATATACTTTGAAGTTTTAAACACCATAACAGAGTTAGTTGTTCCCTAAAGAATCATGTATTCCACAAAACTGATTACTACCTTAAGTGAGTAAAGTAGTTTGATGGAAATATTACCAGTAGCTATGTTCACTGAATCGCATCCGCTTCTATTCAAAACAGATGGAGAGAGATTGAATCTAACCATACTGGCCGGGAACGTTTAGCATCAGGAATTGTGGGTTCAAGTAGGACTTTCGATTAGTAAAAAAGCCCATGGGAAGTGCTGAACGTGTTTTTCACGCGAGTAAAGTGTTTTTGCGCGCAAGGGACAATTGCCTACAAAGTAATAATTCATTGGTTTAAAACGAAGTAACGAGATGGCGCGTAATTTGTTGAGCCTCTTCAGAATGGCACTCAGAGTTTTCAAATTATGTCTTTCACATTCGGCATTATTCTAAAGAATGGAGGTGTGTAGTGCTTTTGAAAGAAATAAAAACTGACCAATGTTTGCATTTCAGAGACCACAACCTATGGTAGGTAAATTTCATTACCAAAACAGTCTAATTATTATTAGATTCGGTCAGTTTTAATAAATTTTCT
This sequence comes from Paragonimus westermani, assembly GCA_008508345.1. Lineage (NCBI taxonomy): Eukaryota > Metazoa > Platyhelminthes > Trematoda > Plagiorchiida > Troglotrematidae > Paragonimus > Paragonimus westermani. Next base: position 54,409 of record QNGE01000173.1, on the reverse strand, counting down.
GACTTGTCACCCAAATTAGTCTGTTATCTGTCATTTCTATAAATGATAGGACTCCGTCACAGTACTTGAGAACCATGGTAACTGTCAAAATCAAAAATCATATCTTAGTGGACAATATGGCTTGAATGATTAAATCGGTTATTCTTTTTTGACCTATCGTACACCTTCAGCTTTGAGTTTAAACCGATAGTTCGGTCAATCTACATTCACTGTGTGAACACTGATATCGAATCAGTGACGACTAACTGCTAAAGTATTCTAATATCAGGCAAGATACTCGTGATTTTTCAAAAATCTACATAAAGAATTAGCTGTTTGTAGCCAGGTATCCTACTTAACATGAAGCCTAAATTTACTTAGAACAGTTCGCAGGTTTTCGTACTGAAATATTTGAAGTGCACCTGCTTCGAACCCCCTCCAGTCCCCCATTGTTACCAACTTATGCCCTTAATTCGTCACTCCGGGAAAGGTTATCACCCACATAGTTATTCACTAGATGTTCCAACCAGAAATCACCAAAATACGAATGTGGGATATCGAAACTGAACATCAACAGGAAGGCAAGGTAACAACATATAACGGGGTTAGACCAGTCGGCGTAGTGGTTTGCAGTAATACTTTTCTGGTAGGCCTAGATAGTTTTATTTAATTGCAGCGTTCAGTGAGACCACTAGCAACATACAGAATACTTAAGTCTCTTCAAACATCTAAAATGTTCCTCGGTCTTCGAATGAAAACGCACAGTTGCCAGCAGTTTTGACGAGTTTAGCCTTCTTGTGTCTCCGTATAACAATCATGGAAGGGGGGACATTGATAAAAAATAACTGTGTTTACATATCAACAACTAGGATCAATGTGTTTCCCTGATGAAAACAAACAACTACACGATAGGTGATAGTGGAAAATCATCAGCAAGAAGGCTTTCAATGCCCTCGTCACTTAATTCTTTTAGTTTCGGATCATCTCAGTCAAACAACTACCGAATTCATGCAGTCGGTTCAGCCTGAACCCGACCTCACGCTTAGTTTCAAACGATCGAACTGGAGAGTCACGATGACCTCTAGAAGCAAAAATTACCTACAACAGCTTACTCATTTCCGAACGACTTTACTTTCTACAGTTGATCGGATCACTCTGACGATAAGCAATGCAATGTTAACAATGTTTAGATAACGCTTCTAAAAAATTAAAACATCTCAGTGGCTATCGTATTAAAAGTCTGGCAAATCTTCCGAAATGAAATCTGCGAATTGCACACTACTTTAATGGTGATACCGAATTTGGTAACAGACGGATTGATAAGTCGCTTACCCTCTCGCTGGTAACGGCCATCAGCTTCATCAGAAGTGAATGTGTCAGTAGCTCTTTTTATTAGCAACGTGCAAATAATCCGAAGTAAAAAGTCATCAAAGATTTGCAGTGAATAAAATAAAGCGAACGATACCAACTAGATAAACAGTGTGTGAAGGCACTTTCGTGATCGTAGTACGTTACCACAAAGGATGGCAGTTTGAAACCGACTTTGTTGATCACGAATTCTTTAACTCGACAGACGACATTGCACAATTTGTCGGAGTCTTTGTATTCCGTGAACGCTGCCGTGTTTAATCAATCCGCGGTTTTCCGCCCAGATAGTGTTGCCCCAACATATAGGACGGAAGATGCGCGACGGGCACGCAGAGTACATTACTCAAATGTTACAGATTGTACTACCTGACTAGCTGACCAATAGATCACGAACCCCGAGCTTTTTCGAACGAGTGATGTCGAACTGTCTGAGTGCTCACTGGTTCATCCTAATCATGTAGCCTAACTAGCAGAGACATTGGTTGACCCTAACGAGTATTTCGACATCTTTGTTACAACCAGACCAAAATTCTGGGATACAGAACAAACTAGAATGCAAAAAAGCATTTTATGTCTTTTTTCCAACAAAAAACGGACATCCTCTTGACGTTTCTGCTAGTGCAACCCTAATCCGTGATCTCACAACAGATTTATTCAAACCTTGTTACCTTAGCGGTAACAGTTTGTCAGCAGCCACTCTAGCCTCAGAGGAACGTGTCGCTATCCCCATGTGGTTGTAAAATCAGTGTACTTTTGGTTTCGCTTAAATCAGATTAGATTACAATGTTTGCTCACGATGTTTTTTAACGATCATTCCGTAAGACTGTTCTCTGTTCTCTCTTGGGTCATCTCAGTGGTACCTCAATAGCTGTACTGGCTTGAGAATTAATTATGCGGTAACAATCGTTTGTAACAGTCATTTCCTTTTCATTGAACATATTTCGATATTTTAGATGACTGAAAGTGGAATTTGTTACGCCTTACTGTTATGAATTTCAGCCTCAATCGTGCTATCGAGTAGGGTGATCCCACCTTAGACGGAACAGAACACTTTGCTGGTATTTGGGTAAAGCTAAACGAAATTTACAAAGCAAATTATTTTGAGTAAGAATTTTCCTTGTTTCATTTTTGTTTCCACACAGGCAGGACTACCGAACAATTCGCGGATACATAATAGATATGGTCCTGGCCACAGAGATGGCTCGGCATTTCGAACACGTGGCAAAGTTTGTAAATAATCTGAGCAAACCGATGCTGCGGAAGTCCGGGGTAGGCGAACTACATGGGTGTTGACAACAGAAATTTGCACATTCCTCCGATTTTGTAGCTGGTGAAACATTGTAAACGTATCACTTACCTAAAAGTTCATCGTAACGAGCGTTTCATTGGACAACACAAATAGTTGTAAAGGATTCAATGTGTTCGCTAGGTAAATTCTGAAGCAGCACCTACCATGTTGTCCCTAAAGGAATTTCCTGAACAAGTCCTTCCGCCACTTACATTTGTGAGCACCAGATCCTCCAATTTCACAAACACGCTAACACTGGCTCAAGTTGGGTGACCGACGCGTTCCTTTTGGCTAATCTATAGAAACAATAAAGTGTATTTTGAAAACTGTCGCAATACTTGTGCATGGAAAGTGTGCATGTTAGACTGTGGCTGAAGATTTTTGTCGAAAACGGAAAATTATAAGGGTCTGAAGCAATGCAGGGGTTGATAAGTTTAGAACAGTAAGGTAAGTTATCTATTGGGTAGAGCAGGGTTATGGACTGTTTTGCACACTGCTCAACAGTGTAGAAATCCCTCCGTTAACCTCAAAATTGGACTTAGGTTTCCAAATTGAGGCTGTTTTGGAATAACTGTAGAACACACTGTTAAATGTATTTCCAATAAAATTTATACTACTTCTTACTACTAATGACGTAGTTGAGTAAGCGCACGAATAAATCTGCTATCGTCTATTCCGAGGAATATTTTTCGCTAAATCCACTCCTCAGTTTTTACGCTGTTTCAAGCCGTGCGAGGATTTTGAAAATGGATGAGAAATTTTTCGCCACAGTTTATCCATAGTATTTCGGAGAAATATTTGCTTGCAGTATCAGAACGATATATTTCATTGGTTATACTGCGAGCTCAGAGTCACTTCCGCCTTTGGCTACAATACAGTGTTGGTGATTGGAATCATTTTCGAAGTTAGCCTTGTTTGTTCCGCTTTTCATTGCTGGATTGTGTGCATTAGTGAAGTGCTGTTTAAATTCAAACCTGCGTGTACTATCTACTGTAATATCAAGCTTGCTGAAAGAGTCCATTAGACTTATAGGTTTTGTGACAAATTTGGAAACTCACCAGAAAGTGACTGGCAAGTGGGTGCTCTAGATACGTATATCTGCTAATTATTGGAAGTTCCTTTAACCGACCGACGAGGTGTTGCCAGTCAATCTGCGCATTTTTATCCAGACAGGTAAATTCTGTTTATCATGGTGCCTTATATCCTCAAAATGTCTCCTAACCTATATGTATTTCGGATGAAAAGTTTGGCTACCAAAAAAAGACCGATAAATTCTATTGTTATAAGTTATCTACCACATTGCCTTTTCTCTCAACAAACTAGCAAGTTTTTAGTCATTATTGGATCGTCTCTTGTTTTACGGTATAAAATGCTCCCCCCCACCCCGTGATGTAGCAGCCATTCCACTGTCCCCGCATCAAGTAGGTCTATGTAATAGGTGTTTGTTTGTCTGTTACTCTGTAGGCTTCTTAAAAACACTATCTGGGACTTTACGAATGTAAGCTTGAGCATAAACGTTCTGTGTTACTGATCAGTTTCCGAGTTAGCTGTGATCAAAGCAGTGAACAACCAAACCAAATAAGTTGAAGGCTAAAAGCTGAGACACCTATATTTGTCTCCTTTTAGGCGTATACTGTGAGTGTCAGTTCAAGTGTAATAATAACCACAAGTAAAACCGAAGCAGTGACCATTACTTTAGATATGACATTCACGGAACGTTTTCTCGTCTATCAGTCATGTGGCTGACCCACTTCTTTCTCTTAAACCGAACAGAATCATGAACGGTCCTCTGTTGGAAGTATGAGCTCAGTTGAGTCTGGCTCGATGGGTTTGCTTCCCAGTTCCTCTAACTCGCAGCTCACTTCGTCCATAACTGGCACAGATGAGTGCCTGATTGGTCCACTCGATCGACTGAGCAGCGCAGAAAATCGCACAATTCTCAGACGTCTGATTATCAAATGTTCCGATGTGAACAATCAAGCCCGTCCGTTGTCCATCTGTAGAGTGTGGGCGAACAGAATAGCAGAAGAATACTTTTGTCAGGTAAGTGTATACAAGAAGAGAAAAACGTTTTTACAACTATAGCAATGTCCTCTAATCTGTGAAAACTATTGAACATCCCAGTACGATAGGAGAAATAATTACCGTCAACTTCAACTTGAACAGAAATTCTAGCAGTGGAATCGTCTGCTTGACGCAACAAGACAGTAACTGTTTGTCCTCTCTAGTCCATTGGTCAATCGCAGCACTACTCTTGAGTGAGCGGGGTTGAGTCTTTACGTACAGTGATTCAGTTGTACCTGTGTCACCGGAGTCCCAATCCCGGTCGTGATGATGACATACGCCCTACTGAGGAACTCCACCAAGAGCTTCCTTTTGAAAGGAATAAGTGAAAAGTCAAAGTTGAGATGGACTAGAATAAATCCAAATAAAGTTGGTACAGACGCTACAGCAGTTAACCAGTCAACTACACTAACTACTTGTATCCCTGAAACGCTGAATAGTAGGTTTAATTTATCACTGTTTCTCCGGAAACTGTCAACGGAGCTTAGAATTACGCAACAGTAATGAACGAATTGATGTGGTCAAACATATGATTTGATATCAACAGTAGGTTTAAAAGCAACTGAATCAGATTCTACGCTGGAACCAACCATCTTGTGATTTGCTTAACCGTGGTCTGTTAACAGTTAATTTATTTTCCAAAATGGATACCCATAATTTTCTCCAAGTAATCAAATGCTACAGATGTCCTAAAAACCGAACCCCTCTTCTAAATTCATATGCGCACTGCAAACTCTTGATCCACTAAAACATATAGTAGCCAAATTTTGATGGCATTCCCGTTGTGTAGACTGGCTGAAGTGCAAGTATTGTCTTTTCTGGGGAGATATGTGGTGGTCCACTCCCTGTGACGCTCCATCAACAATGCAGTTAATTAAAGCATTCAGTGATAGGAACAAGCCTCACTCGATAAGATGAATGTAATAAGTGTCACCAAGTTGAAGTAATAAATAGTTATTATTCCTCGATATTAAAGGGTGATCAACTTGACGTTTAAAAATGTACACAAGGGATTTTTTACTCCAAAGTTTAGTATTACCTCACACTTTGTGCAGCTAATGGGTATGTAAAAAATGGTTCAAATGCGGAAAGTGATCGGCATTATAGCATTGTGCATGTGGGTGACAGGTACGAAATTAGAAATAAATGTGAGAGACTCGTCAATTGATCCTGCCTAAAATGACAACTTTGATCCTAACAGACCTCCCACAGCCACAACATCAATCTGACTTTAAGAAATCCATCCACTCAAAAAGGATAGGTTCAGTATGTGGAAGAATGGAATCTTTTCCACAATCAAATGGAGAAGGAATGTGAATATTCTGACAAATACGCATTTTTTCCATGAAACGGGACATGAATGAGCAGGTTTTCAAAGCCTATAAAAAAGATTTGATGGCAGCCGGTAGAAACGTCGTAAAGAAAATAGGTTGTTTGAAACTGCAATTTTTGTTGGTGAGGTATCCAAGGATTCCATACAGAGCCAAGCAAGTAAATACGTACTGTACTCACAGTTTTACTCGGACCTAAAATCTATCGTTGTGTCCTTTGTCATTTAATGAAAACCCTACTGGCAGCATACGTCATCAATATTAGTACTTAGTATTTTGAAATGACGGCAAAATACTGATGCCGAGAAGGAAGGGGAAGTAAGTGATAATCGATCGAGTGTGTTGATGAAGATCATCAGAAAGTACATATTTCTCTTCTTAATGTGCTGAAGTTTTTGTATCTCTAAAATTAGTGCGACCATACAAACAGACTGGGTTAAAATAATGAACTTTCAGAATGAAATTGTAAAGTTATCTAGGTTCATCAGGCTGACTGAGGTTCTGCAGGGCTGTTGCCAATGTGCTTGACATCCGCGGACTTCACTGCGTCGGAGATGAAGTGCAGAAATAGTCTGTGTGTAAATTACCAACCACAATATGGAAATTTCAAACGTCTTCAAGTGTTTGTCAAAAACCTTTTTACTTCTCTGTGGGGTCAACGTGCCTAACAATCGGTAGAATACTATCAACCACTAGTTTCGGATGTCCGGATTGCACTGAGTTTGTTAGAACTTGATCCCAATACATTTTAATAAGTCAGTTCACTTAGCTATAGGGGCGTCACAATTTACCTGTAGGGTCAGTAAACAAGACTTCATCTACTTAGATAGTTGAATTAGTCATCAAATGCTGTTTTTAATCTAAGGTTTAACTTCCTGAGAGAACTTGATGAAAATTTTCAAACACCTTAACATTATTTTAGTATACTTGCACATGACCGCCATGCCACTTATTAATACGAAGATTGCAGGCAGGATTACTCATTCGATCAACAGTTGATTTACCAGCTTTTAAGTAGATAGGACGTCAATAAATATTTCCAGTAAGGTCTTCTCATTTCATCCGTAACACTGAAACTGAGTGAAGAACCACTCATAAGCAGCGTGAGAACTTGGATTTTGTAACCTTTGTTCACTGACCTGAGTGTCATCTCTTTCTTTAAAAACCTCCCATTGTCTGAGCCGTAAACAATGCTCGATGGATGAACGCAAATCTTCTTCGGATTGAAGGATTTGGTGGCTGGAGCTAACTATCCCTCAGCCTATCAGCTCCTTTCCCACTGATTGTAGTCACGTGCTGCTTGCTCGTGAAAGAAATGGAAGTGCACTATCCATCTAGGCAATCCACATACAGAACTGTAAGCTGTAAACAACTGCACCGCTTGGGGTTCTACAATGATCTAAACAGGAGTGGTGATTAACGGTTGCTGAGTTCCAGTTTCTTCGTTCCACGGGTTAATTTTATCTAAGAACAGCAATGGAATTATCAGATATCTTGGTACCATTGCCGTATAATACGGCGATGATGGACACGACGTTTAGCTAAACCCCACGCTACTAGTAGTTCATTCGTGTGAGTTGCTTTTTTACTGCCTGTTGACAGGCTATCTGTTAGCTACTCTCATTATCGTTCTACTCACCCGCAATGATGTGTCTTTGGGATTGGTTCACTGTCCACTTGGCTTACAGACAGTTTTGTCTTTCATAGATGCGTCACTTTTAACTTTGTTAGGGTTTTTGACAGTCGTGGTAACGGACACTCATTCTGTACCTGAAGGAGTGAATATTGTGTGTATGTTAGTTTTCCGCGAAGAACCTAAATCCAATATTATTGCAACTTGTTCTGGGGTTCTGGACAATTTTTTCGGGAAACCAACCAAGGAAAGTTAACGAATAGGAACCACCAACGTCCTCCTGCTTAAGGTCGTTGATGTACACGCGGTCTATGGCTTACAACTTTAGAAATATTGTATAACCTAATCCATCACAATGAATAATGTTTTTCGTTAACTGAGATGACTGTGAAGTCGTGATGAATAATGATGCGTGAATGCATTATATTTTCACGGAAATTGAGTGACGTGCTCTCAGTACTTCATTAGTTCAACCTATTATTCAGGCCGACACATTTCAGTACTAATTCCGTCTTCTTTCATTTTACAGACGGAGGAAGAGAAGGCATTGGGTTTGCCCATCGTGATGCCTAATTTCGAACGACAGACGTGCAATATACCAAAATCACAGATTTCTTTCATCGATTTTTTTCTAAAAGACATGTTTACAGCGTTTGACAGTGAGTTTTGGCAAAGCGATCATTTTATTCAATTTGTGCCCGCGAATTTCACCCACTTATGCATGTCAAACTGACAACGTTTTCGTAGGTCTTACAAATCAGTATTCTTTCTTGTTGCTCATTTTTAACGAAGCTAGTCAAGTGTGTGGTACTGAGCGGTCAAAAACCATCTATAAGATGAAATTTATGGATGTCAGTGGTTTTAGTTAACACACATGAACGTGAAAACCTACTTGTTGATGAGAAATAGCATTCAACTGGAGTCAGAGATTGTAAGACGTGAATAGACGTGCCAAGACCAGTTTACGAAATCTGTCTCATTTACCTTTAAACCTATCGTGTTTATCACTGTGCCGTTAATCAAGCACTAGGTGTTATTGGATTACCACCTTTGAACACTCAACCTCGTACGCTGGAGTATTCACATTGCATAATCACTCTGAGAAAAGACAGAAATGGCTCCGATTACCTCAATCAATGAATGCTCAGTCACGTTTCACTTACAAGAACTACCGAACTTGCCGAGCGACGTTTTGCTTGCTGACAGTTTTGTATTTATCTGTTAAAAGAGCAATCTCTCCAAGAATCAATAATCACATTATTTGATTAGGCATCTGGACGTAATTATTCAATAGTATTTAATTTAAAATAAGATAGCACAAAGGTCAACAACTTATGCTGAAGTGGGCCGTAGTCTGAATACAAATTGTCTCGGTGGTATGTCCATTTGCTAATCCCTACCAAGTAAGAAACGTAAGACCAGCACTTCTTTTCGAAAGCGACCGTTTGAGAAATGTATGAAAGTGTGTAACCTGCGATCATCTGTGTGTTATGTATAGTTTATGCCACCAAACTTCTCGGCCGCGTATCGGCGTACAGATGACTGCGAATGGCCTAAAACAGTACGGTCATCATTGCAACACGTACGTCTTCGGTTTTCATCATCTTTAAGCTATCTCGAAAGATGACAAAAGGAATACGTCTCAACTTAGTATCTTAAAAATGCGTGCGAACTGGGAAACGCACCGTCAGTGAATGACTGATGGTATCTCTTATTTGTAAGTGTGAAGATCTGAGATTACATCCAACTCACTTTTGCTCAATTCCGATAACATAACAGGTTGCTATCTGGCTTACTATACACCTTGTATTGGACTGGTATATATTCTGTTAACTTTCGAATCTCACTGATCTGATATTATTTTATTAACACGTTTGAAGCCAGGTGTATTTTACGTTGAATTTAGATGACCAAGTAGGAGATAATTTGAAAAACTGTGGGAGCTACTGTTGCAGGACAAATCCCAAAAGTAGTCGGGTGTAATGAGACTTAACCGACACAGTACTTTGTTAGTCAATGTACAAACATTCGCTGGAAGACAGCTTCCAGCTTGCTAAACATCTCAACAAGGTCAGTCTCCATAAGAAATACATGATTAGCATGGATGTCAGTTCGATATTCACAAACGTATCCCAACATGGAACTAATCGAATCGTATGTGATTATGTCACTATGAATGGACTTGAAATACCGATTCTAAATTCTGCACTTCAACGCCTCCTTCTTTTGTGTACCTGGAAGTTAAAATTCCATTTCTAACATAAAAGCCGCAGAAAAATTGATGGCGTATCTATGGGAATTCCCTTGGGACCTATTCTGACTGGTATTTTAATGGCTCATCTAGAAAATCGAGCGAGAGGAACCATCTCTAAAACAGATTTTTTCCTCCGATATCAAAACGATGTTAGTTGTGACTTTTTGTAAAGAACACACTGAAGAAGTTCTGATGGTATTCAAAGGACTGCATGTTAACATTACGTTAAATTGTAAACATAAATGTAACAATTCTTTTCCGTTCCTGGATATCCGCCTTGCTTGAAGGACTGTTGATTCGGTACAACGCTCAGTTTATCGCAAATGCACTGGGAATGGCCAATGCTCACACTTTAACAGCGTCGTGCCAAGGCATTATAAAGCAAAACGTTAGTCAATTGAGCAAGAAAGCCTTGCACTCAGAACAAAATCCAGGGTGGACTGAAACTGGTTAATCAGGTTCTGTTAGAAAACGGGTCTCCGTCATTTCTAACCTCCAATTTTTTGAGGGAAAACCACATGAGCAAACGGAGTTGGTAGTACCAAAGATGATAGCGTTTTTGCAACTGCCGTTTAAAGCGGATTATGTGAGGTCGCTGGATTACGGACGTATGATGCTGACGGGTGTCGTGTTAAGCTTCATCAGAAGAAGGATCTCAGTTCCTCCTCTAAAACGTCAGATGCCTCCGTTTGCCAGATTCCGTATCATTTACCGATCTTCACATGATTGCCAGGTCGCCTACATCGGCACGATGGCAAGACGGTTGATGTTTCAATTCCCGTAACACATCCCAACATGGGTGATGAAACGTGGCGCAGATGTAAACTGCTACCCGTGTGCGAACACATCAACTACAATGCAGACTGCTGGCACCGGCCATAGCTCGTCATCCCTTGGAGAGTTATAATCAGCTGGATCCCACACAGGCATTTACAGCTGTTTACGCAGCCAATAAACTTCGGTTTTTACGATCAGCTGAGGCAATGGTGTCCTTCGTTGTGTGTGCAGAAGAATTCTTTTGTTTAGAGCTCTCACGGTAATGATGCTATTGACTGATTAGCGAATAGATTGGCAGTATGTTCTCCTTATATGTTCCAAATTTGACCTCTACTTTCCTCTTTATAACCTCCTGCTCTGTAGTAGGCACTTGATAATATACAGAGGAAGTTGTCAGGCTCATTTGCAGTACTTTTTGTTTAGTGACGAATGTTCAGCGTGAAGAATCTTAAACCCTGTGGACTAATTGGCAGCGTTTAATTTTAAGTAAAACACCAGTGAAGGCTTTTACTGCCACGCTTCATTAGTTACATGTACGTCATAAACGACTCAGCCAAGCAACCACAACATTTACGTCACCGAACCTCAGTGGCCGCCATTCGGCCTGGCTTTTCCATCCGTCTACTTTGAGTACAACAAGAGAGACGGAGCAGATTTACAAAGGCTAACCTTCCGCTATTTACTTCCAAGTATTCCGATTTAGAAATCGATGGTACAAGTCAAACAGTAGGCTAATCTGCTGTGACATTGTCAGAGGGTTTGGTAGAACACATGTCTGACTGAAGTTGTCTGTATTTGAACCAGTTATACATCTGTGAGGCACTTGTTCGATCCTTAACATCAGATATACGCCTCCTCTATTCCTCTTTGCCTACCAGTTAGTGCCGTTTGGTGCACACTCTCGAAATCATACATATGTGATTGTCTACCTTAAATCTATGTCCACTGTTCTGATCAAACCCACCTTACAGATTCGGAGTAGCACTACTTCCGCCAGCGACTTAATAAGGTGGTCATTAAGCATCGGCCTCTCTGTCCACACAGACTACACAGGTTACCAATGACTCCTGTGTAGTTTTAAGTAATGGTGTTTGTTTCACTGTTTCTTAACACCCCCTCCGCTAGTGCAACTTCACAGTTAAACAAACAGGTCAGTTTATTTCAACCAGTAGCAAGTATCAGTCAATGCTCCATTTACTGATGGTCTAAGCAGTAACAGCTCTGGATGGTAATAAAAAATGTCACCAATTCGAACGTCATTCAGTTTGGCTAATCTTGATGAGTTCAGATACCGAGGCAGTTCACCCTTTAGCGTTGGTCTGGGAGTAAATAATTTGTTTTTCAGGTGGAATTGCTCTATCGAAAACTCTGCAGCTGTTTTCTTCAGTTTTAGTTGTTAATTTGAGACGCTCACGAAATAAATGAAACCAGGTTTTCTCTACCAGTTTTAAACATTCGACTGACACACTGAATTGAAAATAATAAGATGTATCCGAGGTGTATCCGATATCTGCCAGACTGTATCAGGCATACGTTAGCTATATGCTGAGGAGTTTCACGAATCTATGGTCAACGTGTTTGCTTTAATTCTAAAACTGTAATCGAATTTTACAGAGGCGATATAACAAGCCAATAGGTAGATAAGTTCGTTACTAATAAACCGAACTCAACAGTTTCGTGTATTGCTACAGTGTTACAAATATGTGAGATTTCATGTTTAGTTGTTTGCCGACCCTGGGGTTCAGAACGCAAATGTTTCATTAACGAACTAGGTGACATCCTCTGTGTTTATGGAGTGTTAAGCTTTTGGTGTAAACAGGATTGTGATTTAAAACCTGACTGACAAACAAATGAACACACTATTCTACGTATTCTTTTGCATAAGTCATTTCTGTAGACTGACTTTTTGGATTTTTAAGAGTTTTTCACAAAATCTAATTCCACTTCTTCTGCAAAACACGATCACATTCTATTTGACGCCTAAGTCAGTATAGTTGACACTTTTGAGTGGTTGAAAATCTGATGGACGTAAATCTGATATCATCGAATAAAATTGTAGTTACACCTTCAGATGTCTGTTAACGCATATTTTCAAACGTGTTATCGGAATAGGCACAGATTTGAATTTTCCTTGTCCGATATATTGACCAAAAATGTCATACCGAAACCAAGAAAGAATGGCCAAAATGTTTCGTTAATTGAGTGGGTTTACGACATTTAACCAATTGTGAGTCAAAAATCCTTCCTCGTCTAATACGGCAGCATGTTAACCAGGATGAGCAAAATTCAGCTACCTCTGCCAAAGTAAAAATTTGCTCCCTCAGCTGAATTGCCTCGAACAACACTGATGTAAAAACTTGCCGTTCATTCACACTCTACAGGGCACCGAATTTATGGATTTACAAAGTTAGGTTGGTACTACGTCTTAACACAAAGAACTCTTGCCCTGTATTCAGGTCTTAGCATGCCCTGAACGTTTGTCTTTCCAAGTGGAGTTGGTCCGGCAGGATGACTTACTGATAAAAATACTTAACTTGAGCTCTGCTTGCTTTTAGTGATCACTTCTGTCTATGGATTACGGTGTCAACCCATTTTTTGACAGAGGCACCAGAATTGAGTTTCCCTTAGCTGGAAAATATGAGTAGTGCATGCCCGATTGGCAGTCCGATCCGTGATTCTCAATGGTATCCACGTGACTCACTACGCCAATACTACTCAACTATACTTGTAAATGAAATTTAACCGTTGTCACTATTAAAAACACTCAAAAAGTTGTTTGACCACCTGCTCGATATCCACTAATTTTTTCCCTGATTATTGATATTGGTGACTACTGAATGCATTTTGTACTATAGACAGACATACGAACCTGTTCGTTTGTAAGTGCATAAGGTTTTCTTCGGGAGTATTCATCATCAGTAGTTTACAAGAAGTTGGAAAGTCCGATAATTCTGCATTAGAACAACAAACTCCCGTTTACTGGAGACTACTTAATGGTCATACCTCATCTAAAGATTCTCCGTACACTACTTGGCCCTTATCCCTCACAACTTCTCCCGCAGCTGTTTGTCCAATCCCGGATCTTCTTCGAAACCTAGAATCTAATTACCAATACTGGGAACAAGCAAGCCAATCTGAGACTGTCACAGCAGAAGGCGGTCAGCAGTCAGTGAGCTGAAAAATCCACAACATTCATTGACAACCGTCACTGATCGGCCTACCACACACCGTGCCTTTTTTTGGCTGGAACACAAAATCTTCCTGCCGTAAACTCAAGCTACATCTTGCCTATCCAAACCAATTGTCCGATAGTTTCATTGTTTCGTTTCATCTCTAATGCAGCATTAGCGAATCCTGAATTAATGAAAAGCAACAGCACTTCTCTCGATCCAAATTATATCATATTTTTCCTAAAATGTAACATTTCACGTCTCATTTTACTCTGTGAAACCAACGATCTTATTCTTGCGTGAACGAAGTCAAGTTAGTAGAAAGGGCTGAGCGACAGTATTTTCAAACGACAATCTTCAATTCCAGCTGTATTCGGACCACTTTTTATATTACGAGATGTACTCATCCCACAGTACGCCAAACTTATGATGCAGTAAACAAACCTTATGTGGTAACGTTCCAACCCAAGTGTTATCCAGAGTAAACATGTGTTTCCGTGTGGGAATCTGTGTTTTAATGTAGTTCATCCTGTTCGTCTCAGTGAACTATTCCCTGATGTTTCGCTGTTTTTGTTGTTCCATCTTGGTCAGTGACTCCACTACATTGCTGTTTTGCTGCCCTGTTCACCTTTACCCCTTGTGCGTTCGTGTGTGTTGAAAGTTGTACAGATGTTCCATTTTGTACATGAGTATACGTCTGTGTGTTCCCATCCATATTTTCCACGTGATCACAGAATCACTAGCCGAAAACTCACGGAGTAGACAACGAGTGATTTTTGTTCTGATCGTTTGCATAACTTGATTAAACTTGCTGTCTACGTTTTCGGGACCATCAGTCGGTGTAAAACCGTATAGTATCTATAGTACCATATAATAAAATTCTCAGTGATATGCTCTTGTGCTTGCTGCCGTTGACTACTGTTTACTGTCATGTCATGTTAGCGTCAAAGTTAATAACATCCGTTCATCGTACATGCAATTGGTATCCACTAAGAACACCTCATTGTCGAAAAGTGGCCCTCTTAACCACAACTGCGTGGCAGACAGTGAATCCATCCAGTGGTTCGGTGCTGGCTGTTGTCTTTTCATGCTTGTAGAATGGATCACAATGACCTCTGCAGAATATAGCACATCATGATAAGCATCTGTAGTTATACTGAGACCACAGCGATTGTGAGACGTGATGCATGTAAACCGTAATTTGGGCCATACTTAGTATTCGTCTCCGATTATATCAGCGCTTGGCTCAAAATGGCGTACGGAATGATTGGGCGAAGACAATCGGTCGGACAAGCCGGCGCAGGTTCTTATCCTCAACATACATCGAGATGATGGACTCCGCAGTCCATGTGTAACGCAGTCGACTTCATTCTCACCAGTGTATGGATGGGTGGTGATCGTATAATGTCCAGTAGTTTGCCGATTAAAAATAAGAGACCAGATTCGCCACATGCCTAATTTTAGTGCGATTAAACAGACTCGAGCGCATCTAAAACGGATCTAAGTTACTCATCCCAAATTAGTGACGAGTGCGAAAGGTGCGTTGCCATCGAGGGGAACGGAAAAGCATTCATTCGACAAGATTGTATGAAATGGTTCTGTGCAGTGTGCTTCATTTTTGCATTTAGGAAATTTTCTCTCATCTAAGGAGAGGAAACGATTTGTCATGCATTCACCAAGCAAAAAAAACGCCCTAAAAAGCCATAGGTGATTCGAAACTGAAGATTACTATTTTGATTGCTACCTGTAAGGTCATTTCGCACCGAATGTTTGACAAGTCAGTGACTTCCAGCAGACTGCGGAATCTAGCAATCTCAAATATGAATCGCAATTGAAGGTCATTCATGTTTTCTTTGTACAGTTGAGTCAAATAACATGACAGTTCACGAAATATTACGTTCAAATTTGCCTCGTCGAGTTTAACACAAGTCATGAAAATTGAGTCCTCTATCACGTAATACGTGTATTGTGCTGGATAGCTTGTACTTTGGAAAGCCTTAGGTTTGGTCATTCATCCATTGTTCATGAGTACCAGAACACTGTGGCTTCGACGGCTAACCATCCGTGTTAAATAAGGATTTCTGCCTCTTTGTGAAGCAAACCTAATCACTGGAGATAATAAATCACTTGCAATTCACTTATGCTGTTCACCTCGAATTCATTGGAGTCCGTAAATCAGACCCGATATTAACAGCACTAACTGGAACTCAGTCTGCCTTGTGTTCCTAGGCGGCATTGTAATTTTATACGATGCATTAGGATATGTAGCACGTTTAATAACCAAATCTGACCGGAAACACACGGTCGCTTTTAAGGTTGCTGCTACCCATCTACGTTCGTGTGCGAACTTCAAAAACTATCCCTTATGATCCACACCAAAATGTCTCGTTAGAACAGTCTGACAAATTTGCCGGTTCCTTCTGGGCGTCACACATTGTCTCTACGATATGGGCACTTGTTAGATATTCACGTGAACGACTGTGTTGCAACGAAACACTAATCAAAATCCATAACACTGCAGTGGATAGCAAAATTACATGATTCTGCTTGAGGAGGACTGAGAATGAAAAGCGCTTTCACCTCCACAACCTCTCACCTTGAGGACCATTTTCCAGGCGACTCTGAGATGTTCTCGGATATATCACTTAACTGAACTGGCCACGCCAGATAATTACCGTCCGTTCAAGTTAACGGTTTCACATTCAGAAGTTTAATTTGATAACCTTCCGGTAAATTTAGCGTATAATAACACTGCAAACAAGTTCTTGACCAAATTCGTATAGGACGACTCAGTCAAATTTTGAAAAATGTTTACCTGGAAGATAACTATCTGCTACACACATTATCTTCTGGTTTGTTCAACAGCCAGTTTCTGGCATATTGCATGATCATTCTACATTGTTTCAAGGACACAGTTTGGAATTAAACCCAATTTCTTTGTTCACTTATACCATGGTGTCTAGATTTTTACTAAATTCAAATGTCCTTACTGAACGACCTCTACCGGATTATAGCCTACACGCCGTCTGACCAGGTGCACCGCTGTAATGGGACAAGAGTTTGTAACCTTCTATAGATACAAGTCTTCTAACGATGGTTTTTCAGCTGGGTGTATTTGTTTGAAACAAAATGTCGTCTTCCTTTAGTTTTCTACGATAGGCACCCACAGATATATCCGTAATACGACTGGATTGCCACAAACTGGCTGAAAAACGGCGAAGAACGTAACGAAGTGTCTTCGTTTTCCAGGTCGGAGCTTAGAGTAGAAATATCCTGTTTCTGAAAACCGCATGTGCACAGTGTGGTGTTGCCTGAAACAGCCTAATTACGTTCGTTGGTCGTTTTCGTGTTATCTGGCAAGCATTCACAAAACTAGAAGGTTAGTTTCAGTCTGTCCTCAGCTAGCGTAATAGCGTACAGTTTGTAACAGCTAACCATCAACAAACTAGCTGAACTGAGTTCGACTGAAATAAAAACGGTTATTCAATTTTGTATTCTATCTTTTATTGAACCTAGCATCTTGGAATAAAAAGCGGAAATGCTGGGTTTGACCCAAAATCATGCCTATCAAACAAAATTCGGCTGCCAGTTTTTGGTTCATTATATCAAGTTTAACCATGGCCGAACCTGGACTGGTAAGCTAATAGTCTCAGCATTGTGTGCCTATCAAGATGAGGGAGCAAGAATCCGAGCAAATGCTTTAAGAATGGTGACATATCAGTATCATACTGGAATGCGCACTGTGTGGACGCTGAAAAAGTTCGAACACATTGCACGTGTACTGAAAAATGTCTGATTGGAAGCTCGGTTTATAGACGTGAGCCCATTGATTTCTATTCCTACAAGTTTTATCGTAGAGTTATGTTTTGATGAAGTAACTAGAAAGAACATTCACCGCGCAGTGAATATTCCGTAACAAATCTATCCCGATTTGACTAAGGTTGTCATCTCTCCGAATAAGGTTCTAGTTTATTTTCTTAATGATTTTTAATTCAGGGAATGACCTACGTTGGATAAAAATGAATAAAAATATGATAAAACAAACTCACCGCAGCTCCAATCCTTGGATTTGACACTAGTTGGAATCCACACTATCTGGTTTTTAAAAACTGTGTTCTCTGAGTGTACAGTCAACTGTTCCAAATGCGTCATGCTGCTAATTGGAGGCATGTTGTTGTGCTATGCGTCGACTGGTCGCGAGTTATTGTGAAACCTCGTTTGTCAAAACCGGACGGTTTCTGATATACAGATTGGGAATAACACAACGTTTCGAGCAAGTTGTAATACTCAACGTTTCAACCACCTCGGGTGGCCTTCCTCCTGCGGACGGTTTCTGTTTAAAATGACGACAACATTCTTCTTCAGTCCCTCCGTGACGAAGTGTCCGATATTAAGCTGTTAACTACTTTTCACTAACGAGCCTGCAGTAAGGGAACTATCATTAAATCTTCGTACCAGTGACATACAAGGTTGCTGTCCTACGGATATCACCTCTCAAATAACAAGCGGGTTTCATCCAAACTATGACGAAATTAATCCAAGAAACCATACCAGTCTGTTCGTACCCTTCAATTTCACCGTTAAATAAATGAAACCGTAAATCCCTGATTACTTCTAACTAGCTGTCCAAAGTAGCAAGGTTCTTCTGGTCTCCAATGAAAAATAAATCTTGTGTTGCATGTCGGTACGTCTGCCTACTGATCGAAATTTGCTGGGGCTGAAACTTAACACGCTAATCTTAATACTGATGACAACTCAGTCGCTGACGGTAACGAATACATACGGAGCACATGTTGCTGCTTCTCATGTCGGCTGTGAATTGACAATTTCAATTCCATGAGTGCAAATCATAGTTTGTCGGAGCTCAGGTGAATAGTTCACCCGGTAGTTGTAGTTGACTGTCGTCTGCTGGCCCACCAAATCGAGACAAACAAAGAAGAGCTCTGAGCGATCTAGGTATCCTCGAGTTAGTGGAGAAATAATGTCCGTTTCTGACTGACTGACTCCGACCAGCCGCGAATCCGCTCAAAGCGGCCTTAATGTGAGTTCTGATTGGTTGAACCTTCTTCCACCAGGAAACCGGAGCAGTACAATCTCATTAGAGCAAATTGCACTGTCGTATTTGGTGCGAGTGTTAGTATCACTGGCGTAACTAAAGCTCACTAACTCTCCTCGAGAACTGGAGCGGTTGATTCGCGCATCATTGCAGAGGATAGAGGCACTGGGGAATGTAAAGCCTTCGTCAGACAAAAAACGCCGGTTCGGCTCATTACATATTTTCACCGTACAATAGTGAAAACAGTATCAGTGAAGAGCATTTGGAGAATTCCACATGATGGTATGGAAAATTCATTCACAGAATTAACTTTTTATCCGAGGGTTTTTGGAAATTTTGTTTTCCTGTCGAAAAAAGTATAATCTGTAGTGGTTATTGTTTGAGATCCAACATTCAGCCTAATGTATTCTCAGACAACTCATTGATCATCTTGAGTAAGGTGAATTCTGAAAAATGGACAATCAGGTTTTCATTTGTTAACAACTGTTAACTTGAGGATAAACGGTCAATAACAACGTTTCACGCTCAATAGACAGAAAAGAGAACGATATTGACAGATGAATATGCTCAACAGTCCCCTCCCACAGCACCAAAACATGCCAGTCAAAAGAACATGGTTAATCAGGCAACTCGATCAAACCGTCAGGCTGGCTCAGGTGAAACGATCACTCAACGGTTGTCCACAGTGTGGTACAATCAATTGGAACAACGTTCTGTGTTGCAAAATGTCAGTGAGGAAATGCGAAAAAGCGCTAGCGAAGTAATTTAAAGCCATTAAAATCCAAGATTTGCTACCAGGGGAATGTGTTCCGGTGATATTAGCTGTCCAAGTTGTTTGATGTTGTGCCTCGTAGAAGTGGCGGATGGACGTAAGCTTTAAAACTGAATGAGACGGCGATTGGTCGAAACAATAATGTTTACTGTTTCTCACATGTTTTCGTCGTAAGAATTTGTTCTGATCATGGATATGACCAGATTCATACAGGCCTGCTACTTTAGAGACACAGTTTGCAAATTCAGCATTCCGGAGGACTTAAAACGATCATGCAATATCGTGAGACTGAAGAACCGGAAGTACGAATCAGTGGAACGAACTGTAAGACGGTATCTTCCCGTAGGGAACAGAAGTCAACTCGAGCTCTGCTAACACTCACTTCCGTCGATGAGAATTTAGTAAATCTAGATAGGTAACAAGTAAGAGTTGGTTTGCGAAAGTTCAATCTCAGTGGTTTTAACTAATAACTGCCTGATTATGGGTTCCAACTACAGTTCAATTTTGGACAGCTGGGTAGGTTGCAGACCGCACGTGAATCCGCACATCACTTGGCAGTCAACAGCTGGCAGTGCAGTCGCCGTGAGCCTAACTTCGTGTTTTCCCGATGCATTTCCCATACATCCTATGGGCAACCGGAAAACTTGATTCTTGTGCTTTCGGCTGTACAATTACACTTTCCAGTGGTTTGGAATATTTATAATACTGATTAGCACGAAAGCCGCAAAGCAGTTTGGACTATACTAAAGGTTCTACTGGGCAAAGTAACTTGTGCATGACATCAAAGCTTATTGTATTTGTAGATCACTGTGCTTCTGTCTGTTCAAAAATATGGTACTTGTTGACAGAAATCCTACTTAATGTATAGCCCTCGGTAAATTCGGCAAGTGTTGAATCCTAGAACGGCTGAATTAGACCACACGAACTCCTATAAGTTTGGCAAGTCAAGCCTTGTGCTTTTATTCACAGGGAAACAGAAACAAGTGAAACTTATCCTAACTGCTCCGAAACTTTAGTCCCCTTGAGTGTGGTTGACCGTACTGTGATGACATTCAAACTTATTCTGAAGTTACTTCCAGATTCAATAACTAACGCTCCCTCGTTCGATCCGTCTTAGCTATGTTTTGGCTCATCAGACGGTTTCCGTTTCCTCGTAATTTTCATAAAATACACATGCCACAGAGGTCAAAGATTGCAGATGATAAAAAAAAACACTTTAAATCCATCGGAAGAAGTTTCCAAATTCCCCAATGAGTTACACGAAGACATCTTCCTGAGGACTGTTAAAAGACACCACAGGCTTAAAGTCCACCCTGTTCAAAGTCAGCAGCTTCATGATAACAGATTTCAACATCGTTTCCGCAATTGGTGTCTGAAACAAAAATACACCGTGAAATAAATTATGTCAAAGCATGAGAAGATGGGATACGCATAGGTGAAGTGTACAACAGGCTTATCGAAACTTAGAACTTAATATATTACAATCACTTTAAGCCTAGTTTCAAGAGACACGTTGTTATCTAACATGAAAGGATTCCCATACGTTATATTTATACACAGCACAAACAAGCGATTTGTTTGCTTTCACACAACATAAATCCGATACAAATCCTTTATCCAGAATACTTGAAACCTAAGAATAAATGTCTCTATATTGATCGAGTGATGCACGTCGCTGTTCCTACAGCGGCGTGCCTCTGGTCACTACCGTGATGCTATCAGCACTGGCTTTAATTTTGTCCTGGACGTGCCCATATTGTGAAACTATGTTAAGCTCCCATATATATGGTCTTATTTTTTGAAAAATGGACATCGCAACAATCGACGCATCAACGCGACAGTGCAAACACAATCTGAATGAATTCGTACGAAGAAAACGTGAGAAACAGTAAACATTATTGTTTCGACCAATCGCCGTCTCATTCAGTTTTAAAGCTTACGTCCATCCGCCACTTCTACGAGGCACAACATCAAACAACTTGGACAGCTAATATCACCGGAACACATTCCCCTGGTAGCAAATCTTGGATTTTAATGGCTTTAAATTACTTCGCTAGCGCTTTTTCGCATTTCCTCACTGACATTTTGCAACACAGAACGTTGTTCCAATTGATTGTACCACACTGTGGACAACCGTTGAGTGATCGTTTCACCTGAGCCAGCCTGACGGTTTGATCGAGTTGCCTGATTAACCATGTTCTTTTGACTGGCATGTTTTGGTGCTGTGGGAGGGGACTGTTGAGCATATTCATCTGTCAATATCGTTCTCTTTTCTGTCTATTGAGC
>QNGE01000173.1:0-21208 GCA_008508345.1 Paragonimus westermani | reverse complement strand
ATGCGGCTGCGGCCGTCGTGCTGAGGACTATACCTACTCCAGCTTGACCGGTGACGGCGGCCGGAGAGTCACCTGAAGTGTATAACCAGTATCGCGTAGAAAGTGTGAGTGCTGTTAATTCCATACGTTGACTACTGTCGTGGATTCTAGTCTCCGAGATACACCAAACGTCTATGTGCAACGAGTCTAACCTCCGTGCGAGAGCAGTCTGGTGACCTATCTGTTTTAGAGTACGAACGTTGAAGGCACCTATATTAATTTGCGTTCTAGGTCGAAGCACAGGACGAGGGAGGTCTGAGACTGAGTGGCGAGAGGTGGGACTTATCGGCACAGTGTTACTAAGATTAACTATATCTGCTGTAGGACCTGTAGAGGAGTTATCAGAATCGGGAATCGGGAGGGGCCTGAGAGCTAGACTTGATAAGACAGTGGGAGAGGAGTCAGCAGTAGTATGTTTTCGCCTATCCACCCTGCTGTATGCAGCAGATAAGGCGACTGTCTGACTGGTGTGATCTACCGACACCCTTCTGCCTTGCCGGTCAAAGACCGCTTAGTCAATCACGCCATAATCAACCTGATCTCTGTAGGATCATCGTAGTTCCTACTAACTAATGACTAAAACCCTGACGTCGACTCGGACATCGGGGAGCCTCCTACCAAACTGGCGTTCTCTGCTTTCGAATTTCACAATGTAGTTGTGAAACACCAATCAAACTAATATATTAGAAGGTCCATGCGATGCACTACCCCTGAGAAACCTTCACAGCTAGATTACATTCTGCCTAGTGAAACACACGATTAATGACTAACATATTGATGCTCCTCTTGATTACTGAGACTATGAAATTATCATATTTCAATAAACAGGTAAAACAGAGGTATTCCCGCACTCGAAACTCTCCCAAGAAATTTTGCAAAGCGGGCTTGATATCTTCTACCAAAGAACGCATCGATATGTATTGGTGTGATGTCTCAATTTTTCCATCTTTCCGCAATCACTGACACTTTACTGAGGACCATTAATAAGGCCATCCACGGATATGTTTCGACTAGACATTCTGGAGGTTCCAGACCCGAAACCTTAATTTGGTACTGCACAAGATATTTACTGATAGTGAACAAATCAGCTTGAAATACGTATCATATGGACAGAACTATAAGGTGAGTACTGGATAGTCCGTAAGTGGGCAACAACAGCTCTGTAGGCCAACGAACGTAAACACCACCTAGATGTGACCGGCAAGTTTAGTGTCAGTCTAAGTGTGTATCATAACACTAAGACTTTCATCAGTAAAGGCCGTCTCGCAATCTCTAAATTGCACCAAACAGGTCAGATGACGGTCTCAGAAAAAAGCTGCCAAGGATCATGACAATCAGTATCTGAATGTGTTCAAATCAAGCATGTCTAGTAACAATAATACAGATGTCATCAGAATAAGCGTTTTCATGTCACACAGAATGCTATGCGGAACATCAATGCTTTTTGAGAATAATTCTCTAGATTTTGATCTCATCTCTCCTGTGGGATCAAAGAAGCGTGCTAAAGAATTGTTACAATCACTTTGTGAACTGTTAACTTATCTCTCCGAGGAGGCGAGCCATTCAAAGTCTTGGAGCCGTGCACTATGCCACCCATCTCTACAGGTGATGATCAAAGTGAGCTCACTAATTACAGGCTGAGTGCATTGTTATCAGTTGACTCAAAGTTCAAGGGAAGCTTGATTCACTATTAGTTACGTAAACATTTCCTCCAATTTTCACTGAAGCATGAGTCGAAATGGATTTCAAACAAGATTCTCGTGGTTTATCAAATTAATTGTTGCAAAGACACCGATGGAGGCAAACGCGTTGATGTGGATGTTCTCGACTTTAGGCTTTCGACCGAGTAGACCATTCAACGATCTGCGTGAAGTTTCGCATTTATGATATGGAGAACGCTCTACTTCTGTGACTTGTCAATTACTTGCCACTTCACTATATACGTCGCAAACTTGCACACTTCCCAAGCACACAAACTCTCGTGTAGATGACCTGTTGTCAGCTGTATATCTCACTGTAACCACAAGAGCTTTAGCTGACCCGCACTGTACAGCCGTAGACCGTTCACTCCACTACCAAAAGCCGTCTTCCAATAATCCGGACAATAGACCCCATCGCAAGTTTCTCTGATTTTTTTACCACCCGTAATTACAAAGCCCGTATAATTCGAAACATTTGTTCTCTTTCGACAATTAAAAACCCACTGAACTCAGTTTACCAAACCAAAGTTTGAAACAACTTGTTCCCTTCATAAACTATCCTGCTGCATACCTGATCTGATCTGACATGGATCATATGACTGCTTGTCGTCTTCTTCATCAAGACCTTTTATGCACCGGACATGCGAGCTATTTATCGAAAACCGATGGCGCGATCGTGGAACCTCTATCCAAGCTCTTTAAAATCCACCCATTGGGTACGATCTGTCTGCATCAGCATGGCCGTTTACATACACCCGTACAACCCTCAAATTTTAACGGTTTTCAATTGAGTTCAGACTTGGAGTGTACGTAGGTTAAGTCACTGGATCAATTTTTGGCTGCTTGAACCATATTTGTCATTCCCAATCACTTCCGCAAAGTCGTTAAAGAAAGGTATGCTAGATGGAAAGCGGGCCACGTTCAGACGGGCACTGACCCTAGAGCTTTTGTCAGCCGGTAGCAACGCATTTTCTAACTAACATCAACGAAAATCACCGTTTTCTATCCGTCCGTATACCATATACACCTTTATCAATCGGGTTTTGTGGAGAACGATCAACTGTAAAAACTGCTTGAGGTTTAGGTGTTCGGAAGTGGTGGGTTCATCCAGATTCCTTGAACAGCTGGCCCCCCGTTGACTAAGGCCCAGTTGTCTTCTGGTGACATATCCACCCGGCGAAACCATTTGAAGCATTTAGTTTGAGACGAACAAACTTACCGCTCGTTCCTTTCAATCACCTAGCTTAGAAAGAATGAGAAGTTGATGTACTGTTCAACGAGACAACCCCACAAGCTTTGTGGTCCGTAAATAAGCCATTTATATCGCACGGAAGATGTAAACATTGCCCCTCACAAAGCTTCTTCCTTTGTGCATTTTTCACGATTCAAAATGTGTTGTCCACTAAAGACAATGCCTTAACATAGATAGGTAAGCGGTATTCCATTTATAAACCGCATGCGGTGTGAACAAAGCTTAACATATCAAAGATCGCAGGCTACGTTCTGTTTTGCAACACCATAAACCATGCTGAGAAGTAGGTTGTCCGTATAAAAATTGGACGAAATAATTTCGAACCTATTGCATTGACTTCATTGCATCTGAATCGGTGGAACATAATAGGTACATTAAATGATGTGTGTTTTCAGGTAACTTTGATTAGGAAATGTGGTCTTCTATTTTTGTAGATAAACAAAACGTGCAAAAACTTTGCATATCCGTATATGTATGGAAGAGTACGTTATTGTAAGTGAAGTGGTATTGCGTAACCGTGAACCATAACGAGTGGGTTGGTCACAAAATTCAAATACCTGGAGAAATTTCAAATAGCATTTCGATATAAAAGACACGCATAGGAATCCAGAACAATTGTGGATTGTAACAGATGAAAATGAGTTCCGAAGTGATAAATCTGTCTTTTCATTTTCGACTGGTTGCTGCACGAATCAACGCGATGAATTGCGTAACAAATGGCGGAACCACAGTCAATGCAAATAGCGCGCTCAAATGCGGCAACGCCAAAACATCAAAAAATACCAGTTGGAAAAGAAATCCCACCGTGTGAATAACGATAGCTAATAGTTGCTAAGGATAAAGACAGATTAGTTTGTTGCGGAACGATGAAAGATGAACAGACGAGGTAAATTTAGTTAGATTGAGGCACACAATATTGTCTTCTAGGGCCTACTTGAATGGAATCTCTAGTTTATCTCAACTGCTGTTTGCCTAAGGAAAGACATCGTAAAAAAGGGTTATTTTGAACACGGTGAGTATCATCTAAGGTTGCAATGTGGGTCAACAGTGAAATCAACAGACGCATGGTCATCAGAGTAAACCCTGCAACAACCCATTTAGATTGGCAAAATAAAACCTACCGTTTCATTGGCCACCGTGGTGTTGGACGTTTTGACTCATAAGGCTTTTAGAGACGTAATATAATTCAGCGTTCAGTATAATATAATAGCCTTAATGTTGTTGTGGAACTGAGCAGCGATCTAATGCTAATCACTAGAGTCATTCCAATAAAAAATAGTTTATCTGTATCTGTTAAACACATCTTTTGTCATATGATTGTCACGGGCTCTGTAAAAACACAGACGTGTCCAACAGTACACGGAATGTGGGGTGAAAATACCGATCACAAAACTACCCAAATCATACAACTGAGAGGATTTTCGATAGTGCTAAAAACTTTCTGTCCATCACTGAGATAACGAAGATGGAAACGGAAAGCGGACACTTTATAGGTGAAGTTTCGTGTAGACAGTGATGTCATCATCAAACGTGATCGTGAAAAAAATTAAAGTCATTACGATTCCATGCATAATGAGTGAAAACAATCAATGGATATTCTATAGAAGAATTTGCCTAAAGTTCTGTTTACCTCCAAATAAAAATGAACAAGATGTGATAAGGTGATGTCACTGGTTTAAACAATCAGTTATGAGAAGGATATGCAAGCTGATAGTCTTAACAAGAAGGCAGACTTTTTTAACGGAGAGATGTATAATCAATTAGTCAGAATACAACAGTGTGAGACGCCCAATTGCCTATGGTGGGTTTTCAATGCTATACGAAGAAAGTAAGATAACGGATCATAAGAATTGTTTCGTCTGAATCCACTGACACCAGGGCAGTTATTAGTTTGGCACTCGGAAGTATAAAACTTAAGCATATTAATTACAGGTCGTGTTTTGGATGGTAAAAGGTAACATCGTGACATTTTGAACAACTCAGTTTCAAGCTTCTGGATGATGTATGACATAATATCTCAATAATACACCTTGGAGTACAATAATTCGTTCATTCTTTTGAGATGTGCAGTTCAAAAGCAATATTAGTAGCGTGGTTAGAACAAATGCTTCCGTAGATGCATTCATACCTGTGAAAAACGTATGATTTCCACAAAAACACTGTCTTTGTTGAGAATCCGGAACTAGCCGAGTAAGAGAGAAAGTACATTGCACTTGTTTCTTGATATACTCTGTGAAACGAACTAAGAAAGTAAATTCGAAACTGTGAACCTTAAAAAGCTCCCGAAGGATTTTCCGGCGAAACATACTAAAGACACTACTGAAGTCAAGAAGGCCGTCCGTACAGTCGTAGCTTGTTTATCAAGTTACGAGGAGACAGAGGAACATAAAACGCCAGCCAGTAAAACGTACACCGGTTTGTTCAACAAAAAAATTCTGGATCGTCCATTATTTGAATCGTTGATTTCGTTTTGAGAAAAACGCAGTTTTTCAAAAGTTTTACACTAAGTAGTTTGTAAGTGGTATGTCACAATGGAAACCGTTTCTCTAAAGCCCAGCTGTAACGCGAACAGTCTTCCAAATTCTCTACACATCTTTTTTATACTGGCTGGTGAACGTACTATCCAGTAAGGAAGCTAGTAATGGTACACACCATCTATGAATTACTAACAAACGACCATTCGCGTCGGCCATTTCGCTAAGTTTTCATTTAGGTAACACAATGAGTGCAATTAGGGACTCCACATTCACTAGATCGGAGTCGATATGGAAAATGTCATAAGATGAAAACCAGGCAAATGGTTAGCACATCAAAGACAATACACCTCAAAAACGTTGAACCGGTTGCTTCGGTGGTTGTGTTCTGACCAAAAGAACTTCAATTATTTCGAAACGTCACATTATTCACATGCATCCAGAATTATACAGTTAACTGACACATTCAGGCGAAACATTTCATGTCCGTTCCGCAAAACACTTCCTGTCTTACTGATGAGTAGTCGGTGATTCGGTTTATTTTCAAGTGGAACATCACCCACATTTAATCGCAGCTTTCGCATTCAGATAGATTTTCCAGCCAGCCTCTTTCGAAAAGAAGCACTCGACTCGAGCTTCGCTCCCATTAAAGCTCGTCAGTAGTGCATATCCTTGCCACGGCCGGGATTTGAAATCCGGCCATTCCAATCATGAGGCAATAGTGTTGACCACTGCGCCATTGACCTCACATTAGGCATAAGCGAATTATCAAATCTGAACGCTCAACCACTCTCGCTTGTGAGCAATGATCAGGTTGCGCGATCGTCTCGAGAGGAGACACAGTAACTGTCGTGTTAACTCCAATCGATAACCCCGCGATTGGGACTTCCGAGACAGATCGAAATCACAGATCTCATTGAACCTGCTGGGCGATACTCGTTTTCTTCAAGCGGTTGCTTACTATGAGGTATGAAAAGCTTTTTATCCTTAACATAAAATATATTTACGAGGCAAAATATAGGAAAACAAAAAGCAGCGTGAAGTTCACAGTATTTTGTTTGGCTTTATGAGTCTGAACGAGAATGTGAGAAGCGGATATTCACATGATTTTCACGGGAGTAAGATTTCCTATATTCTTATCACAATTGCACACACACACGCATCCGGTTTCGTGCATACGAAGAAGAATATACATGGCAAGAACCATTGCTTGAGTGATTAGGTAGTGAGACAAGATGACAAAAAGCACAGGATGAATGACTGCCAAGTTAGGCGAAGCGTCAGCAAAAAGTGGTTTTTGGCTAGACATGGGTGTTATGATGTATATTATCCCAAAACTCAAAATCATTTACACAAC
Source organism: Paragonimus westermani (assembly GCA_008508345.1). Lineage (NCBI taxonomy): Eukaryota > Metazoa > Platyhelminthes > Trematoda > Plagiorchiida > Troglotrematidae > Paragonimus > Paragonimus westermani. The sequence goes on along the minus strand of QNGE01000173.1, from coordinate 14,386 downwards.
ACAATATTCAAACAGGACACGATCATAAGTTTACGCCACATTCTGTGCGACTTGCCTGATCAACCGGCTGCTCAAAATAAGAATCTCTGTCTGTGTTGAAAAACAATCAATGTCAACTCTGTAACCACTTTGATGGTCAATATTTCTTTGTTCCATTTTCGTATTTGTCTCGTATTTTGTGTCCTGAATTCCGCCCCGTGGGACGTCGTCTTAGTGTTTTAAGTTGGAGTTCAGAATGTATCAATTTTACGCTTTGAGGAACCACGTGATTTTCGTCCTCTCAGTCTTACTTACAAGATAAGACAGTCGAAAAACCTTTCACAATTGCCATCAAATCAATGTTCATACACGATACCGTCAACCTCGGTCTCAAACTAATTCCTGTGGCTACACCATCAACAAACGAGGCGGCACAACCAGCGCGTAGGGTTTTGAACGTTTTAATCTGAGCATGGAGAGTGATAAGGGTTGATGGGCATTCGGTCTTATATATAAAAACGTTCATCTTTTGACATGAGTTGCAATTAATTAGTTCCTGTTGCATTCGAATAATATTTAAGCTCATGAAGTTAAAATGAGTTGTTATGCTTTTAGTAACTCACAGAAATACAAAAACACGTCACTGATGACTCGGAGTTGATAACGTGAGTAACGCATGTAGTAGTGTAATCATAAGGTTTGAAACAACACGTTTCTCTGATTTGAGTGACATTTAACAAATGAGTGACTACCGTCTGACTTCCAACTCCTGACTAACGGTTTATGAATTATACGTAGAAAGCAATAGCAGTATCCTCACGCGAGTATACCGGATAATTTGAGGACCGGGAGAAACGATGCTGGTGATGGAATTGAAAAACCCCGTGTAGTGTACACCATAAAAAAAATTAGTATTTTCTCTGTAGAATAGTTTAAAGTGGTCAACCTTGATCTTAAAAAGGTAGGCATTTCGGCTGGTAATCGAATGTTGCCTTCGAAGGTGGGATGTGAAGACCTTTGGTTCGGAGTTACTTGCCAAACAGGGAATTCTACGTGTTTTGGGATGGTCTTTAAATTGAAGGTTACAAAACCCTATTGGACTAAAGCAGATAGGTCGCTACGCAACATGCTCTCCGGGAAAATATTAAAGTGAGGTATAGTACGCATTCTCGAGAATGCATGATGAACTGGTTTGTACGCTTATGAAATTACGTTAGCAGCGGCGGAGATGTACGGAACGAAATATAAGATCGTATTTCCAATGCCCGAGTGATATTTGCAAATTTGATACGTCTCCGGCGACAGAGAGACATTTCTCTGAGGCCTAAGAGTCGCGTATATAAGGCGACAGTGAGGGTTGTATTTACGGTAGCGAAACTTGGTCGCTCAGAGTGAACTGTGAACGAGTGAACCGTCTTCAAGTAGTTGATCATCGGTATCTGCAACTCACAGTAACAGTAGCTGGAGTTGTTAGGTGAGATGGCTGCTCATCAGGTGCAGGGTCCACCATGCAGTCACTGATTGACTGAAGTGTCTGTGGAGCAAGTGTGCTCAGTGAAAGGGAGCAGTGAAAGCCATAAGAAAGCTATCTTGCTGATGACATCTTACTTCCATTTATAGTTCGGTTGTTTATCTGCAAGGCGTGGACACCTTGCCATCGAACGCTTGAATATAAATAAAATTATTTGTGGTGGCTAGATCCCTTCACTTCCGATTTTCTTCTTTATTCTCGGGTAGGGCTTACTTTTTCTTCTTTTTACGGCAGTTAAACATCAGCGAGAACTACTGATGTAATGCTACCTTTGATAACGATGATGGTGTTGATGTTGGTAATTTGTGTGTGGATCACAGAAAACAAGGAAACCTCATTTCCCATGACATACCCTCTTGTCCACAAATATCCGTGATAACCTTGGGGTCTCCTAGAACATATCGTCAAACTGAAGCAGTATCGATGTGACGAACAATTGCTTTCGATAATTCTTTCTCAAGTCNGCGGTTTGTCTCATGACGCCTTGATAAAAACCTATGTAATTGTATTGACTTGAGAAAGAATTATCGAAAACAATTGTTCGTCACATCGTTACTTCTGAAGCAGTATCACTGAATAATGTGCGTTGTTGGAGGCTAAGTTTGACCCACCTCTCATTTTGATGTGGGTGACAACTACCTAAGATGCCAAATTTAACACGAAACAGCACGCCTCAACCACAGTGTTCAAAGTGTCAACCATCTTGTTTATTGCTCAGTAGCAAATATCTCACGCACAGTGACTGAACATTTGACGAGGTTCTTCTAGTGGTCAGCTTACCAGCTGCAAAATCGCCTTCACAAATCTTTGTCCTCAAAGAACTTTAAATAAGTTCGATTAAAAAAGACCTCTCATTGTTACTATCCTTCGAACAGAACTGATCGTACGTCTACAGTAATGGTAAGCTGCTGCTTGCTTGCTTTGTGATCGGCGAAGAATTCCATGGAATACCATTGCTATAACCTCTTCATCTGCTACGGTCCTCCGTTTTCCGGTTCAGGGCTCGTCTCGAAGTCTTGTTCCTCCTAATTGTGTAAAGAATCGGAGTACTATTATACACGTAGTCTACCTTGGTTTCGGTGCGGGCTACTGAGTTCGTTGGGTATTTTGTTATAGTTGTGCGGAAATTCACCACATGGCAAGGGTAGTTCTAACCCATCCGAATTCTGTAGTTTATCAGACATAGTGTAACTGGAAAACATCTGCACATTGCCAGAAAAGAAAGCAACCGTTCTGAAAGCGATGATTCATGCTAACTGTCTACGTCTTAACGAGCCTAATACCCCTATATCCTGTAAATCTTCCAATCCCTACCAACTTGTTAAAGCCACTGTTCCTAATACAATCTACTGGTTTGCAGTCTCAGGCCAGGTGTTCATCGAACAGGGAACAAACATCGAGCCTGGTCGCCTCCTTTGCCAAAACTTTTATGTAGATTTCTGTTTGCCCGAACTCTAGTGTTTATAGAACACGGCGTCATCATCAATTTGATCTTAACAGAACCTCGGTGCTTGCTTCATCTCTGGGTTGGCCGGGCACATTTTAACGATGTGCTTGTTACTGGTTGTCGCAGGCCGTCCGTACGTGTACGTGTAGCGTCTATCATGAGTGGTTATTCATTCACCATCTGTTCACCAGAGTGAGAAGCAAACGCAGAAAGGTAGACGTATGTGAAAGAGATATATCTTACTGTTCTGTTTGTGATAAGATATTGGAATGTGCCTTCTAGAAGTAGTCTATCGTTGCGTAATCTGAAAAGTACCATCAATACAGGCGATAGAACTGATACTACCTAAAAGTGTGCTGAAAGACTGCGTTAGAAAATGTGGACTTCAGTTGGGTTCAAGCAAACGATGAATACTAGTGCTTCTGCTTATCGTGCGGTCTGCCAATTAACCTGGGAAGTCATGTTGAACTCCAGTACTGACCACATGGAAGATCTCAGGTAAGTTCCTGAACTCTGAATTCAACAGTACATTCGTGTCCATTTGTGAGTTAAAAGTTCACAAGCCCACGACATCCTGCAGCCTGTTAAGTGTATTTGTGCAGAAAACATGTGCAGTTGTCAGTGAAGTGGGTTCATCTACATGATCAACCATTCAGTGCTCGCCAATATATCTATCTATCTGGTTGTGTCGCACGATCTTCCTGAGTGGACCATTGCTCCCTAGTTTCTTTAGGCCCGTATGTTGGTAATGGACAGCCCATCATTCTTCCCGTAGGTTTGTTCTCCTTATTGTAAAACATCACTGTTGTTTAACTGTTTAACTTCTACACTACCAATATAACACAACGCAACCCCATAGTTTAGCCGGTGGAAGTCACAGTATAAAGCTGCATGTGAATGTGTGTCCATGTCTAAACTTTTCACAACTATCTCAGTCGTTCCACCCCAAACATTACAAATTATTTGAAAAAAACATGCTGATTATGGAGTCGATCGTTGCTGTAGCGGTTCTGCTCTATGAAACACATACAGTATCGGAAACAGACATGAGGTGTAAGTTGGTAGGCAAGTAGCAAATTGTAACATGTGGTTACTTCGTTGCCGCCCTGTGAATTTATACCCGGAGTAAGCTGGTGGCAAAATCTCTTGCCTTCGAGCATTAACGAACTTTATACATGTGCAGTGCAGGCGATAGGAAACAGTGAACCTATCCTCCCGAAATGAAAAACATTGTTTTCTGCAATAAACTTGAACAAAATTAAAACAGATGTGTTGATTTAGAACTGTCGGTACTCTCTAATAAGTCCTTAGGTTCGTCCAATTGCATACATTTCAAATGAGCTCGTCATCGTCTGTATTCATAAGGTGCAAACCGTTCACATCACCAAATGCAGCTAGTCAGTATATTACGAGATAAACTTTTTGAAAGACTTCTATTTTGCAAGACAGTAAGTACGTAATTGTGACCAGCAACAAACAAAAACCTTGCTTTGGACACTTCTTCAGGGAGAGCATCAATATGCGACTGACAGCTAGTGCTGCGATGAGATAAACTGTGTGAATAAGTGTGTACGGGTTTAATGAGGTGTTTATGTTTAACTCGTGGTCGTTGGTTGAACAGAAGGTAAGAAAAGTTCGGTGGTTGTACAAGACAGTCTACTTTAGAGAACTTGTCCATTTTTAAACTGCTTTGGAAAAACCATTATCTGGTATTAAGTAATGTCCCAGTTACAGCGGAACCATGAAGGCACAAACTCAGACTTATCACCAAGAGGATGAAATTCAATGCAACTGTTCATTTAATCATCATCAACAGGACCAACAATACCCAAGGATTTAGGCAATTTACATCAGTGCATTGCTTTAACTGGTCTGTGCTAGCCTCAAGCTACCAGATGTATTGGTTTAGGACGTTAACGTTTTAACTACACTACGATTATCGTGTAGTAGGCTGATTTCCTCTTCGTTTCGATCTATCAGGCAGGCGAAGAGAAAGTATAGTCCTCATATGAAACCTTTTCAGGTTGTTTTGAAACTTTAAAATGTTTGCTGGTTCACTGTCCAACTTGCAACTCTTGGATTTGGAATTGTGCAGCTTTTTAGCGTATTAGTTAAACAGGCTCTTCCATTCTTCTCAGATCCCAGCAGCTCTGCTTTGATTATCTCAAGCCAATGACGTATCCATTTGTGTGGGAAAGTAGCTAGGTTTTAGCAAAGTCCATTCTAGAGAATGGAAACTAAACACTTTATCATTTGCTGACTGAAGGCTTTACCAGTCCGTTCCTTATCTACCCGATAAAGTTAAACTGTCAGGTGGCAGGTTTACTGTATGCTAATCCTAAGCTAACTACATGCATCATTCCATTCCATGAACACTGAATTACCAAAGACAAACAAGTGCAGACAGTTAGTGATGAAAGATATATGGGGCAAAAAGTATTTTATTTGTCCTGTCCACCTTTCTGGAGACACAAATCGTCTGTTCTTACTCACTCGTTGATTTGGTCCGAGAACAACTGATATTCGAAACGTAAAATACGTAACGTTGGTGTACCCCCAGTTAAACCGGTCATCGCAACTTGTTATATGCTTGTCAGAAAAGTTCAAACACTTCAGAATAGCCAGGGTATTTTACAAATGTACATATATCTCCAAAATCAATTGCTTTCTATACTGTTAGGCTGAGACAGAGTTTTCAGCTTCAGATGGCAAACTTTTCGCTGCTCTTTGACATACGATGTTACAAGTAAGCTGCATACTGTGTGGCTGTCCACGCCTACACAGTAACAATTGTGTGAACCGGAATTAGACTCGCCCATGCCTGACTGATAATCGAGCGTTGTTAGTACTAGGCAACCATATATACTGCGAAATCTAAGGATTTCGCATGTCCAAAACAAAAGCGAACAATCACGTGTCTCATTCCCTCATCAACTAAAACATTTACCAGAAAAGGATACAGAATAAAGTCTGGCACAAAGAACTCTGCAGATACCATCGATCGAGTTTCAATACACTTAAAACAAGCTCTGTTATCTGTAATACACATTGTGCAATCAAAATTATTAAACATCTACGAGTGTGACAAAAGAAAATTCAGGGGACTGACCTTGTTTTTAGATTACTGTATGCTTGTTCAGAGAAACTGACACCCAGAGAATTCAGTGTAATGTTTTGTGTAATTGTGCTTACACACGTGATTGTTAGAGTGAGTATCAGATGAACAGCCAGGATAAGATCTTGCAAAACACCAAGTTGCTCATACTTCATTCTTATCCAGGAGAGCAGTAATTTAAACCTGTAAAATAAAGTAGAATGACTCATATACAGTTAGATTATCATAAACATCAAATGCTGGAAATAAATAAGCTAAAACTCCAACGCAAAAATAAGACAGCTAAATGATAACAAGAATGATCCTTTCGGATCTGTGTCCAGTCCACTTCCCTTGAGCATGAAGTAATTTTCTACGGTTGGCGCAAAAGATCTTGAATTGTTTAAACTTTTTTTCTAAATGGTCAGCCAAGCTTACAGCATAGCAATCTATAACAGTATAGTTTTTCTGAATATTTTTTGCACCATTTACCACACCAATGAAGTCTGTTCGTCTTAGTAAATTTGTATGTCATTTCGTTCTAAGCCGGGCAATAAAGGGATGTGCGTTTTGTTTCCTCGGTCTTGCCAATAAGCAGAATGTTGTGTTGCTCGTCCACATTATTTCATTGTCAGTTGACCATTCTCGGGATATCCCTGAAACTTGATGAGTCGGGAAAATAAAAATTTGTTTTTACAGTGATTTTCTTGTGGCTAACCGCTAAGAACTGTTGAGCCTGCTCTCTGAACGTTCTATTTTGATGTATTTTCACTCACCAAATAATGGTGAGTCCATTGCTCTAAATCAACTCAGCTATCATTACGTATAACAGTGTAGTGATCTCGCATTTCAGGCGAGTCTAACAGTTTGCATACCTTTCATGGTGTTGCACTGTATTTCACAGTGCGCATATATTTTTCCTATCTATACTACGTACAGCTGCGTTATGTGCATACCCACGTTCTTAGCGTGTTCATCTGGCAACAGTTTTTATCCATCACGCTGCAGTTGACAATTTTCACTATTCAAGAAACTTTCCACTCATTGAACGTCTACCCGCTCATATGGTTGTACTAGCTGAAAACCGTGCACCTGGATATGGATACCCGTCTGGCTTCTGGTTCAGGTCGGCCAATTTCAAAATACAGTGCAGGATCTCAATGAAATTACTTACAGCTCATCCTTTGTGCTTAAGAATTTTAACAAGTTCACTGGTAATTTCAACTCATGTCTATTTTGCACATCGTCGCATAGTTGTCACTATCATTTCACCAGATACTGTTACCCGTGCATGCTTTGTTCACTGTATACAGCGCTTGGACTACTCAGCGTCTCTGTGTAAAACTGCCTCGTCTCAAATCATGCTAGGTTCCTCATATCTGAAGTTAGCGCACGTAAATAGGTGATCAGCGTGACCTAGTTCACTCTTTCAGGCCCAATGTCATTTTTGCCACACAGTAGCTGGCGCCATGAGTTAACACCTGAAGTGGTTTGGCTTTCACTGAGCAGGCCATCTGAAAGCCCTGGCTTTATCTGCTTCCTCTAGAATATGTTTCCGGCGGTAGCGTTCTCATAGTTGGAAGTAACGTGATATACACCTAAGAGTCATCGTTCTCACGGATTAAACCACTAAGGCCAACAACAGTATCTTTAATCGGTAGATTCCTCCTACAAGAAATTCAACGTCTCATATCACTTCTGGCAGGGACAGTCCATCAAATTTATCGACACGCAAATCGCCGATTTTCCGCCAAGTAAAACTTAACACACGAGACCTAACCACATACAATATCTGCCGTTCGTTTCTATGCATGTTCTCGTCACGGAACATATCAGCCGGCATCGGACCTTGACATTCCGTTAACAGTCCAAACCGCTGTTCCTGCAAAAGGAGCACAGCATTAACGTCTTGACTACACCGTCATGTTTGCTTGAACAAACCTTATCAAGTTAAGCCAACAACACACACACTGAATTTTTGCGAGAGGTGAATTTTCAGCGTTTCGCATCCTCACATTTTCAACAAAGAAAGAGCAGTTGACCAATTCTACTTGAATCATAAACTGATAATAGTGCTCAAGAAACTAACGGATAAGTTAACGAACCTGGTCGCAGTCGGTATCAACAGAACCAAATTCACTTATTCGGTTTTGTGACTGATTCAATACTAGGAAGGTTGGGTCTGTGTAGAAAACAGATCAAATAAGAAGTAATGGAAAAACAATGAGTTCGGATACATGCAAATAAATGTTTTTATCAAGACCTAACAGAAGGTTTATCAACACATTCCGAGATATTCGAACAAAAATGGTAGATTTGCTGGAAATTGTGCATACATCGTGAAATGATGAGAGGGAATAAAAGCAATGAACTGCTTGCCGGAAATACTATTGAGACTGGGAGGGTGTTATAGGAATCCGGTAAGAAGTCTTTTTATGATCAGCCAGAAAAAAATATATCTGATGAACAATATACTAAGTGAAGCAAACAGACCATAATAAATCGACTAAGTGATGTAGAATGAAGACAACATTTGAACACCTGACCTAACGTCAGTTTCGGACTTCGGTGAAAAGTTCAAACGAGAAGTAGTGACAATGCCATATTGTTAACCAAAGTCGTTTCTAGATGTTTACAAAAAGCAAATGATGAAGGAGGAGCGAGTAGTATGAAGCTTCTCATCATGATTTCTCTTCACAAGCAAAAATAAAATGTTAGTACACTAAGATACGTTAGGGGACAACCGATGGTACTCTGAATAGCTTGCTAGCTCAGAGTAACTGCCCAGCTGGGGGATAGAAGAGAGTTTAGTTGAACGTTTGATGCTCAACACCACATCATTTAATCGCAAATTTATGATTGTTTTCTGACATGGATGCGATATAGAGTTGAAACGGGAACGTGGGAGAGGATTGCATCCAACGAAACATCACAGCCAGTGATGAGTGCAGATGAAGCTTAAGCAACTTGGCTTCTTTTTGTACGGTAATCACGTAATAGCTCAACAAGTGAAGCTTGATTTCCATATTCTTTGAGAGCTTGAACTGGCGTATGACTAAGGATAAACTGTCAAAAACCATCGTGTTCACCTGGGCAACCATCCAAGAATTCAGTGTATGGTAAACTTCAATTTTCTCTGCTCGTTTGCTTTTCCAGAGTCAAAGTTTTTTCAGATCATACTAGAATGTACGTATACGTTTCTAATGAATTGTCCACACTGTCCATGTAAACTATGGACATCTCCAATTCAAGAGCATTGCTCACAAAGCAAACGAACACGCAACATGGGCTGCACGAAATCTTCACAAAGTAACTAGCCCCCATTTAATTGGCATTCATTTGTATTGCTTTTCTAGGAACAGTTATTCCTTATGAACTGGTAACAGTGTAAGAAAAACTGTAATTGACAGTGATATTAGCTCAATTCTGACTGGCAGGCGACTTCACTCAGATGCGGTAGGGAAACTAGCTCGTAATCTTGCAGGGATCGCTGCTGAGTAAGTAGGGGTTTACTACTCTGGCGTGATTTAATTGTGACCACATCTGTGATCAGTACATGTGAATGTGCGCGTTTCCCAACCATGAATTAGTTGTCAATGTAGTGGTTTGTATATTTTGAAGCGCTAGACAAAAACGACATTAATATTCAATCTACTGACGAGCTCTAATGAGAGCGAAACTCGAGTCTAGTGCTTCATCTGGAAAGAGGCTGGCTGGAAAGTCTATCTGAATGCAAACGCTGCGATCAAATGTGATTGATGGTCAACTTGAAAATGTTCAATCTGTTAGCCCTTTTTCCAACTCAAATTTAACGCTCTTGCGGCCCACAACTTTAAAGTCAATCAATCAAAGCTAGTTAGCTCGCGAAACTGGCTCAACAACGTCACTTTCACACACCAGATTACATACAAACGTAGCCCAACACAGTGACAACTGAATATGAGCTGACAAAGGCATTTATAATTGTGTACTTAGTGAAATTCTGTTTGTTTAGCGCGATGCCCGAATTCACTTTCCTCGTGGCCTACTCTGCAGCATTTGATTTAAATGTGATAGACAAAATATGTATTCACTATAATGTTGCTGGAAGAGTAAAAGTATCATAAAAACTTGGAAATCCAAGTTCTCGTTTAACTCGAATCAACTAAAAGTTATTCTGTTCCTTGTTTTTACTCATACATGATACAGCCCATGAATAGTCTCAGTTTCTGTCACAAATAGTGGCCTTGTTGCATTAGCTGGGGACGCTCACAGAGACCTAACATTTAGATGCAATCCCAGAATCAGAACTCTTCCTCATACAGCTTGTCAGGCTCCGTGTGGTTCTAGAAACTTACTGAGTACATGTATCCATGTTTGCAACCAACAGATCTGACGTTTCACCGCATGTACTTATAATTTATTCATAACAAGCAACAATCTATCCAACATCGCCTAAACTGACCACCCCTAGGTCGCAGTGTCAAGACATAGCGCTTGACAGAAATATCTATCCACGGGCCATAAAAACAAACAAGTTTTCCAATAATATTATTAATTCATTGCTACTGGACAGGCCGGCGAACCTAGAATTAATTCGGGAAAAACTTAGGTAAAACCTATTGATGAGAAGCAAATTTCACGCATCTAGTGAGAGGATACCCAACTCCACAGCGAACGAAGCAGCTGTTGGTGGACCTTCTGTTAAGAAAATCAATGTAGAAGTTTTCACAACTTCATCAGACAACCTAGGGGAGTGAGAAAAGAATGTTCCGTGCTTCTAATGATATATGACCGACATCCATTTGTCCTCCTCTTCGGTCTGCTGGTCTTTCCAGGGAGATAGTTAGTAGTTATTTCACTATCATTTAAACATTTATCACGTCTTTTCTCTGAGACTGATGATACGTGAGAAACAGACGTCATTTTTTACGTCTGTTCCTGTAATTCATACCCTCTGTTTCTTACACTGAACGCTTTTCTACAAACCTAACCGTTTACAAAATGTGTGAATCTCTTTTCAACCACAATGTTCAGTGTTGCACAAAATAGTACAGACGTGGAGGTGAAAAGACGCAATACAGATGGATCACAATTTAATCTTTATTGACGAAAAATACAGCCCTCGGTGTCAATAAGGTCTGTCTGACTCTCACAAAATCTGCAACACAATAGGTAGATGGTGAGAAGATACAGTCAGTCAAATCTTTCGTCTGTTCACAATATTCTAATCCTTTTTTCTTCTACTGAAGCCCCGTAGCTCACCTCTACCTCTCGCTGAGTAAAAAGTCATTTGCTGAAATTCGGATGAACATCTCAGTAATGTGAACACTTTACTATTCGGGTGAGATTTCGCGGTAGCTGGCAAATTTTTCACCATTCTCGACCACCTTTGTATATTTCAGGAACAGTTATGATTTTAACTCCGACCAGTAGGTCATTAAAGTTTAAAAAGAAAACCAGTGGGTTTGGTACATTTTGTGAGATGCCGCTGAGCAATCGGCCAACGCTGCACGCAGCGTAGAGAATCCATGCCCACAAATTACTGTCAGATATAGAGACAAATCAACTTACTGAACGACGGAGCTATGTCAAAGGTTAACAGGTTTGTCACAGGAATGTGAAAATTGGAAGGGCTCAAGACTTTCTGAAGCCAAGATAGACATAGTCCACTTACACGCTGTTATCTAAGAAAACAGCTATTTCTTTCTAGTCTTGAGTAGCAAATGTGGTTCATAAGCAGACACTGTCTGAAGTCTCATTGCAGTGGATACAAACGGCCACGCTAATACTACTCGTGGGCAGACAGGCGTAGGCGGGGTGGCCGTAGGAAAATACAAAAAACATTTGAGTGTGCTCCGGAAGTAAATCAGGGTTATTCATGCACCAGATTGTCACTGTTGTCATATATAAAGAAGTGGGTTTGTTTTTGAGATGTTGAAATATCAGTCATCTTTGTCTATTTTCTGGATGGGCAAACCTTGCGTCAATCATTTTCTCTGTCACAACACTAGAAACTTTATCTCGGATCAGCTGACTCAAACAGACGTTTTACATACAGGGTTGTGAATATTGCACTAAAAAAGGACCTTAAACTATATTGCCCCAACTGGAATAAATGAAGGTTTTCTCTGATTACCACATGGATCATATGCGCCGATCAAAAATTGGGGGTTATGCACTCTCGCCCTAGCATTCCAGTATGTGAAAACCTAAGGAAATAGTTCAATCAGTCGTGTGCCTCACAGATAGAATCAATCATATTTATCTGAAATCCGACTTAATTTGAAAGGTGTCAGTTGCGACGATGAAAAGGCGCTGGACAACAATGTAGATTATAAAGATAATATAAAAGAATCGGCTACTCATCATCACAAAGGCCTTGAACCTGACCAGAGGGCACTGTGAATCAGGCTGCAACTCACATCAACAGTGGTGTAGAATGACCTAGTGAAAGAAAAGGTTACCAAGGGGATAAAAAATTGACAAAGCCAGACATCGGAAGTAGTGGAAATAATATGAATGTAGTTATGCCAATTATTGTCTTATAGTGCTATATTGAATAGCGTTTCTGATTAACGGTTTGGGTAGTCAGAAGGACCCCAGCCGGGCAAGTGACACCCACCCGTCGCACTTCATGGAATAAAGGGGGTCTGCATATTTTTTGTCTAAGCATTTGAATGACTACCATACGGCTTTACCCGACCGTTCTTGATTAAACCCTGTTAAAATATGAGTGGATCAATGGAGTAGATACAAACCAGGATAACCATAACAAGCGCTTGATTCATGAGGTTGAGGGAAAGAGCGTGGTAGGATCAAACAGAGGGAATTTTAATCCCCCAAAATGTCCTACATCACGAGCTGACTGTGATCCGGGCCGCAGCGGATGCATTGGGAGGTTTGTTACTTCGACAGTCTACAATATCCGTTTTACGACACACATTTCATACGGTCGTGCCGACCTCTCTGTCTGAGACTGTTTGTGTGTCCAGTCGATGCTGTCTTGAATGTCAGGATATTTACAGTACTTTCGAAATCAGACAACAATTTACATTAGGATATCATTTCTGGCTTAGTGAAAGTCCAAGGTAGACACTTCTTATATGTTTTCCTGTGTGCGTCGTACTTGACTTTCTCATCCACATGGCAATGTATGTGATTTTTATGAATAGTGCATTAATCTGTACAAAAGATTGGTGTGCATGAAGGGTAGTGCACACATAGTAGTAGATAATACATCGTAAACAGATAATCACACCTTTAGTTTGGACCATTGAGAGGGAAAATCTGGTTGTTGTCTCTAACGAAATTCTGTGTCTTTTGACGCTGCAGAGCCTACTTGCATTGTACCTACTTGATGCTATTATTAGTGATTTAGTTAAATGGGACAAGATGTTCTGGCGTTTGTTGATAGTGTGGTCGAAGGCACCTCATTGTGAGGTTTGAACAGGTGCGTCCTCACAATTTAAAATCGGCACAGAAGTTGGTCGATGGGAGTCGGCGTACCTGCTAGCACACACTGATACTTCATTAGAAATGAATTACGCCAACCTTGGGATGAAATACGTGTACGTTTCCATGACCGATGACGAATCACTATAAATACATCCACTTATATTGTTTTGTAGCGCAATTCGACCTGCGTTACATATTTAGACCAATTTAGGGTTTTGTCGAAAACGTGGTTCATTCCAAGTGGATATTCGGGTTGGTCAATGTAGAGTACATTGTGTTATTTTGCAGTCCATACCTATTTGTTCTAGCAGGGTTTCGTACAACTGCAGTTCGTATTACAAAACTGCATCTAAAAACATTACCCGTATCCGTCGATCCCATGAAGATGATAGATTGTAGAAGAAACTGAGCGATAGCTTCTGTTACCTCACTTGCTAGGTAATCCGAAAACACTAGCATGTCCACAATACTAGAGTCTAGAACAGCCACAACGAAAAAAATGTACTCTCCTATACAGCCTTCTAGAACGGCGTATGTCCCAATAGCCTAGGAGCGAGGCTGACATAGCGCGAAGTGTCCGGTGCTTACAAACATGAAGTGACTGAGAAGACTTTGTGCAAAAAACGTTTAAATAGCATTTACCGGCAGCGTGTGGACGTGATCATTTATAGTTACTTGGAGGGTAGCACCCGAGGAGTTTAGGGCACATAACGCCGACATTATGATTACAGTGAGGTGACTATTTCGGTGATGAGATACTTAACGAAAAGACTCATGGAGTCAATGGCTTCCGTATTCCCTCAATGCACACTACACGTTGGACGACGTGCATTTATAAATATACATATATATTGAGGTCGGCAAGTGGGTATGTGTCTGATCATGACTGTTTCATTGA
>QNGE01000172.1:331337-357221 GCA_008508345.1 Paragonimus westermani | reverse complement strand
TGCTAGTAGTTCTTTCTCGATTTGTGCATACCGGGTCTCGGCATCGATCATTTTTCGGCTGCGAAAATCCAGAGGTTGTCCATTCTGTAGCAACACGGCTCCGATACCACTCTGGCTGCTATCGCACTGGACGACTAACGGCAGTCGTGGGTCGTATTAGCGTAAAACTGGTGCCTAATAGGCTGCACTATTTGAGCTAAACGAGGCAGGAATCTGCTCAAATAGTTGATCATGCCGTTGAAACGCGATACATCTTTCACGTCGGTTGGTGGCGGCATATCTCTAATCGCCTCTACCTTAGCTGGATCTGGCTTGTGAATTATTGAGCTTCTTTTGTCCAGAGATATCAAGTACTGAGTAAGTAACCTGTTAGATCATTGTGTTACTTGACTACTGAAGTGGTTGCCAGAGTGTTTATACATAGAGAGCTTAAATGCAAAATAACACTGGAACCTTGACAGTGCTAATAGAAACTTCCGGATATCAGCATTTGAGTTGGCACAGCAACCAAGTGTTCTGATTTTGCATGTACCACTGAGGCTCGACTTCCGGTTATTCACATTATACTGTAGGACTGAAAACGATTGAAGACATAAACTGCGAGATGTTAACATTTCGTTCACCGTCTTCAGTCACGAATATTAGAATATATAGGACATGGGGATAGCAACACAATAGAAACGTTCAACGATTGGGTTTTCATGAAACAAAGCGTGTCGTTAGGTCCAGGGCAGACAAACTGAGTGAGTCAACAATTTAGGCACGCACAGAGCCGGACGGTGAGTAATGATCAACACTGCCTTGGAGAAAGCAAACAGCTTCGGGTTCTGATTACGCAACAGTACCTAAAACATGTTGGCAGAGTATACTACGTGATCTGTTCTCATGATGTGTTTTGTGATACATGAGGTCGGAGTTCGTCTCAATCGTTCTATTACCCGTGTCTGTTGCGTCATGATCTGTATCAGCTACGCGGGATTGCTCTGAAAAGCATACTTGTCATACAGGGGGAGTTCCTTAATTTGGTGATCTGCGTCAAACTGAAATGGAAATCCTTAACTCTGAAAATATATCACTTTATATATTGGAAACCTTTTTTCATCGCCAGGGCGGTAGGCATTATTCAATCCAAGCGTATTTTTCGAATAAAAACGCACTCACATGCCTTGAGTCATCTCCTACGTCCACTCAGAAGATAATGCTTTGGTGTGGTCTGACAAGATGATAACTTGGACTTATCGGAGATTTACTGCTCTAAATCAACTGTTATCGGCAAAACGTTTTAGATATGTTTAATCCACATGTTCTTCAACAGTTATTGACGCTAACGACAGATGCGCAGTCAAAATGGTGTGCCGAGTGCGATGAAGATACAAAATGCTCTGAATTTTCAGTCTGCTCTTGAGTGGATGTAGAACTAACCTCAGGTTTGCATTCGTGTGAACCTACGGGCAAGTTTTTTTTTGGAAGAAACACGACTCGAATTTCATTCTTGTTAAGACTTATCAACAGTGCACATTCTTGTCACTAACAGGCTTTCTACTCCAAACTGTAACGCTGAAGAGCTTCACAAAAAGTGGAACTTGAATCCAGTATTTGTTCTCGATAGTGGCTAACTGAAATGCCTATGAATAAGAAAGATTCGACCGTTTGCGAGTTTTGTTCAACCTATATGAACCGAGATCCCTTACCAATTATCAGAAGAATACGCTGGAATTTTTCTATCGTTCAAGAGAAGAAGTCTCCCAACCTACGGTGGATCTAGTTTGATGGAATCTATTGTAAACAACTACTGCCAGTTATTGTATATAGCTTCGTAACGTTGTTGATCCGCTCCTATGTGTCAATATACATTCTTGTGTGACAGAAACAGGCTATATGCAAAATGATTAAACAGTGGCACTCTCTGAAAATGAAATCATATGTGATTTCGAATAGTGTTATTGTATAATTGTCTTATAGAGGAGCCAAGTGTATTATGGCTCCAGGTGAAAGTCGAACACGATGTGTCGTTCCAAATATGCTAGTTTGTGCGTTTATTTCCAACTGTCATATAATCGTTTGGCCACCTCTTGTCAAAAACCGGCAAAGTGGAGGGTTCAGTAAATCGTGCCTGGCAGACTAAACGATGGGTTGGCATACCTAACGCATGGTTTAACCTTCCAGACATGCGCATTTCTAGGGTTTGGGCGAGTAAAGTTGATCACTCCTAAATCTCACAAAGCTTCCTGATTGTTTACTCAGCCGTTGCCACTGAACACTTGTTTGGAATAAAACAACGATAGTTAAAGATTTCAAGATGCCCAGCGCCATTGACCTTCGAAAGAAGTTTCACGGCGATAAATCAAAACTACTCCGTGAATGTGTCCTTTGGAATGAAATGAGATAACTTTTTGATGTCAACCATATGCTATAAGTTGTCTAACTGAGTAATAACTTTCAAAGTACAATATTTGATTTCACTCCCTACATTTACATCATTCGAGAGACATCTTTGTGAGGACACAAACCGATCAACTACCTTTGGAACATTACTGTCCAGCCCAAATACTACCTTCATTATAACAGGATTGAAGAACTGAGGGTGCAAACCTGGCTGCCTGTATGTGCAGTGTAGAGTCGCGTTGCATAGGATTCGACAATTGCCACGAGCATTCAGAAAACGATCGAGACAATCTTTGAACGTTGGTCATGTATGCAAGAAGATAGTCACCGCATCCAAAGTGAACAGTAACCGTTCTGTAATCTGTATAAGAGGAATGAAGCAGTTTTCTTATGTTCCAACAGTGGACAACCTCTTTCCAATCACAGTTCCATGGAATCGAAAGGAGGTGCGATAAATTAGCCACCACCCGACCATTATTGTCAGGCAAGGGTGGACCTATTTTGCTATGGGGCATAGCTCGAATCCACTCCCTCTTTAGGCAGATAATTTTTACTACAAATGTCGGCCACAACCGTCACTATCAGGTTGTCTTTCTTCAGTGGATTACCGTCTTTTCCTACATTTGGACTTAATCGTCCATAACGGACCGTTTACTAGACAATGGGACAGCTGAAATAAGTCAAAAGTTTGTCGATTCCAGAAACCAAGTTTTCTAGAAAACAGAACACATTCATTGACAGGAATTTGAACCATACTTAGATTCGAATAGAAATCCCGAATTTCATGTGAGAAATCTGCATTAACGTTGGTGACTTACACCTTTCCCTCAGAATCATGTTGCGCGACTGTCACAAAATTAATCCGTAAAGTGCCCAAAAGTAATTACAATTGATTCCGTCTTAATAAACGTCATGAAAATCGTGAGGGAAGAAAACTACCCCTAGTGGAAGCGAGAGCAATCATCGTTCGATAATATGGTGATCAGCTTTGAATTAATCCATGACTGCACCAAGCAACGCCTACCGTGTACTCAAACTGTACTTCCTTCCTCGTCTTTAAAAACAAGGAGCCCTATTGCTAAATTATCGGTTACTAATAGGTGGTTGGGGCGCCAGTCTGTACAAATTAAGGATAACTCGGAGTTGGTAGTAACCTTTGCCGTCTGAGAAACTGTTCACTTGTCTCCGTCTGAAAAGAAGCATTAGCTTCTCACTGATGCATACTCCTGCCATTACTCACAGGCAAATGTTGTTGAGGTTTTAATTATGATAATTCGGTGATGCCTAATCTAAAGTCTGTATTACCAGGGAAACATGGTTTTTTCTTGCGTATGTGGACTGCAAGCCAAATTCCGGAGCAGGAATTTACATGAGGCAGATTACCAAACGAACTGAACTAATTCCTTGTCCCGCCGACATTTTCTCCACTTCAACGGCATCGGCAACTCGACCGATATTGTTGTACTCAGTAACCTATGATCTGCAACTGTCATATATTTACGTTGTTTCACCTTCTCCCTGTTTCTTATCCTACAGATTTACTTTCGGTCTGACTGACTTGAAGATGCTTCTCACTCAGAGGCGATTAGTAATCAGTAAACACAAATACCAATTGCGTGCATTTTGTTCTCAAATTATGCCCACCATTCCTATCGCTGAGAGTACATAGCGGATAAAAGTGGGGCACTTTTCGAATGAATAAAATTTGGTTGGTAAGACCTACAGCACTATAGTTCTGGTATGCGAACTCAACCATTCGATTTAAGACGAACGCAAACGGTGACCAGCCGCTTAGCACAGCTTCGTTAGTGGTACATCCGAGTCGGATGTTGGTCTAGAATCAAATATTCAACACAGAAAACTCAATGTCACACCAATTTGTACTCCGATTAGGAAACACACTGTTGCAAATAAAACTTACAAAAGAACTGAGAATGTAAACAGAATC
Source organism: Paragonimus westermani (assembly GCA_008508345.1). NCBI lineage: Eukaryota > Metazoa > Platyhelminthes > Trematoda > Plagiorchiida > Troglotrematidae > Paragonimus > Paragonimus westermani. The sequence continues at coordinate 352,888 of QNGE01000172.1, read as the reverse complement.
GACAATTTGTTCCATTCAGCTGTGCATTTTATGATGACTGGGGATTAAATTAGATAGAACGGTATGTTCATTCCTGGGCCATTTTTAATGGAAGTGGGCAAAAGCGAACGAAAAATAGCTCGCCAACCTGGCTAGTGCTTTACCGGTTCGGAGGAGAAGAATGGTAGGTTAGGGTTCGGTTGGGGAGGTTGCGCGCACCACCAATAACAATTACAGCAACATGCACAAGAAAACGCAGTCGGACATTGCCAAGCCGAACTCATTTTAACCGTAGCCAGGTATGGAAAAGGAACACAGACGACAGGAAATGGACACTGATAGTGGCAACCACATGTTGATGTTTTTAGAGGATCCCAAGAAAGTTGTGTGGAATTACGGTGGGTACTCATAGTAGGATTAGTCGGAACTTCGACGGGTACTGTTTGGTAGAACTCATCATCCGATGAGTCATAAGGGGGATCAGTTCTACCCAACCTTGTATAGTCTTGGTTCGGTTCTAGCTGACTGGATATTTCATTCAACCTATGTGTAGTTTCTTCTGCGGACCACGGTCTAGAAATGTTTGGATCTGCTGAATCGGACTGCTCGACTATGCCTGAGTGGGATGGGGCACGATATTCAATCTCAACGTGTGCTGCTTCAGAAGACCACTTCTTACGTGACCCGGTCCTGTTGTATAACGGTTTTTTCTTATCTTCACAGTGTGCTGAACTGCGTGATGGCACTGCGTGCTGTTCCACGATTACGGATCCGTGTGGAGTCCATTCGGGATGCTCTGTGATAAAACTGGGTGCTTTTTCTAACGAAACACTTCTGGTTTGATTTAAAATCGCGTGGTGAGTTACTGTCCGGTCTTCCGATAGATCATCCCAGACAATTTTAACGGGGTCGGTAACTTCTGACACTATTGTCTGTACGCTTAGTTCTTTAGATAAATCCATCCCCTTTGAAATTGCCTCACTTTCTACTATCGCACTCCTGCTTTGTGTCTTATTTGAATATGGTGCTTCAGTGGGGTGTGCGGTAGCTTCCCAGGTATGCTGGGAGAGTTGACTTGGTTCTGAACAATACTTGGGAACCTGTCTCCACAAATCGGAATTCGGAGTGTGTTCCCTTGATTCATTCCTACGTGGGGGCTTGTATTCGATTATCTGCATCGGTTGAGTGGCAAGAGAAGCGCTTGTCAACCCTAACGTTTCCCCCGGCTCTAATGATTCGGCTATTTGTTTATCTGTTCTCAAGATTGATTTCCATTTTCGCCGTCTACGAAAACAAAAATAACACGGTCTTCCCTCTTCATCCTGATTTGTTTGGGAGTATTCTAAAGTTTGAGTGAACGGCTTAGATAACACAGAGTTAGTTACTTCTACTGACGCAGTTTCCAAATTACAGACACTCGGGGACAGTGGTTCGTTAATAACACTAGGATTTAAAGGGTTTACTTCCGACCGCCGGTCGTCTTGGCTACTTGATTCGACCGCCACCGTTTTGGGTTTCGCTGATTTCCGGCAGCATTTAACTTCCGCGGTGCTAGACGTGCGCTCAGATGGCTTCTCAGCTGAACGTGCTATTGAAGGAGGCTGGTTCATGTAGACAGAATCAGGAGCTGAATGTGTGTTTGTGAGGCCTACTCGTGGACAACAAATGCCTCTCTTAGGCGGATCCTCATTAAGAGTTGATGTGGGATACGTGCCAGTTTCATCCACTGGTGCCGTATTGGTGGTCTTTTCATGATTAATATATGAATGCTGGATATTCCGTGAGCTGAAACAAGCAAAATTTTGTCTCGGCAGTGTAAGACTGCCAGTTCGCCGGTAATCCTCGGAAAATAGTTGTTGGTCCCTTGACGATTCAGACGTGAACCCAATATTACCGGTTCTTTTATTGCTACTCTTTTCAATTGCAGACCCATAACAACAAGCCCGTGTGGAACCATTTTCGTGCATCTGTGAAGAATCTTGTTTTTCTTTTGTAACCAGCCCATCCATGCTGGACACTCGTTCCGAAATACACGGTGGCTGAATCGTGTCAACTGTATTGTTTGATCGTAAGGGATTCAACACAATCGGCAAAACCATTTGTTCACCAGTTTGTGAGTTCAGTGACTCCGGCGGTAGCTGCTGTCTGTTCGTGGACAACAAAGGGTTGTTACAAAGGCATGGGCGTGACATTACCGGACTCACAAACCCATCCACAGAACCAGTACACGGTACACACCTGAGTGATATAGTGTGCACCACCTCGACTGTCGGGCAACATGGGTCACAACTTGGAAGATTAAAGGTGATGCACTGTTTGTCCTGCGAAAGAAAAGTAGGTTTCTCTTGCTTAGAATGTTTCGCTGCTTTTGCATCCGAGGAAAGCCAGTCTTTTGTTGGATGGTTCAGATTCAATTTAATCGCGGCTAAGTCCGAGCTTTGTCGTAATCCGAGAACAGTTCTAGGTGTGTGAATTGCACTTGGATTTGTTTGATGAACCACCAAAGTGGTATTTGTATCATGGTATGTTTGCGGTCTTCGAAAGAAGCCAAACTGATTGTCATTTGTTTCATCATTTCTGAACTTCTTCGCAGCTGACGATGTGCCGCTCGGAAATAAAATTGTTTGATTTTCTTGCAGTGAACGCTCATCAAGAACGGGAACACCTTTCACAGATGATTCGCTGGGCAGACTGTGCAGTGTGGACGGACCTTCGGCCCGGTGAATCTGTAGGAAATAACTATCCATAGATGACCAGCGGTCATCGCTATGCGATCTATTTGATGCGCAATTTGATGGGTTGAACTGCAAGATAAAGGCCGAATATGTTTTATCTGACTGCCCGAGCAAGGTTTTAGACTGTGCTGAATAGGAACTCAAGGAGTTGACATTTTCAATATCTGCTTGGTTTCCAAATTCATCATCATCATCATCACTGTCATCATCAATATAACTAATCCCATTGGCTTTGGAATGATAGGTCAAATATTCAACTACATCTCCTCTTGTTTGATCAGGTTGGAAGTAGTTTTCGAGGCCACAATCAACATTTTTGTTCTGACACATCTTATCGGAATTTTGTGAGCTGTGGAGTGAGATGATTCTCGCCGTGTCGTTTTTTGATATATCACGAAACAGGTGATGACTCAAAAAGGAGGGTGAGTGTGGCCGCTCTCTTTTCTGAAACAGTTTTGAATTTAGAAAATCCCCGTCTTTTACTTGGTTGTGTATCTCGCCCGTCTTTCTTCTCAGGTAGATTCAAATGACGGCAGATAAGAGTGCAGTCAGTTGCTGCGTAAGACATTTATTCCTTTTGATATCTACATCGGGTAATATTTTCTTCACGAACAACATTCTCCGTCCTATGGACCGAGAGGCGCTTTCCATTGTTCTGACAGAAATTTCATAAATGTTTTCACTGCTGTTTAACGGAAAGAAAAGTTAAGGATAAACTAGAAAGACTGAAAAAAGACTGTATCTCAAAGCATGCGTAAAATCAACCGAATTTAAATGAAGCACGACGCAAACACGTGATTGTTAGTGAACGATCAATAACGGTTTAACACGCGTGACCCTCACTCAGTCTAACAGATTTCGTCTTGTTGTGGTTCACGTACTGAGAACGAAATGATAAAAAGTCCCAATCAGCCGTCATATTTGAGCTAACGTTAGGTGAATATAATTTTTAAAGTTAGAAATAAGAATAGAGCGTCATCCAGTTGTTGGATACAGCCCACGCAAACCTGATTATCGTTGAACCACATAGGAATGAATCAGTGTTGAGTGAGTCTTCGTCTTCTGTTTGCTCAACTTCCGTCTCAAACGATTGTTTCACAATCCCTGCCATTGACTGTGGATCACTTATACGGAACACAATATATGGTTAGAGACGATAGCATCGTGGTTCGTATTAGATAGGGAATCATTGTGGAACAGTTGTCGAACTATCCAGCTAAATGGACGAGTTGGCTATTGACCTGTGGTTTGCTGAAACGTTTTACTAACCACTGTGTGTAACCGTTTGCATTTAATTTTTCTTCAGGATGATGGTATTCTGTATTGATCGCTGCTGGCTAAAAACAGCCTATGCTCGGCGCACAGCTGCAATAGTCGCCCACCGTTGTCCGAGCGATGTGATGCTATCCCAAACCTGCCGCCTAGACGAGATTCGGCCTCACCGAGGCGGCCGACCTGGGCATTCATATCTCCGGCCAGAACGACTATATCAGAACAACGTGTCGACCGGAGGAGAGCGGCCAGATCCGAATAAAAGAGGTCCTTGACGCCGATGTCACTAAAGTCAGTTGGAGCATAAGCAGACACAACGAAAAGATTTCTGACGGTTTTGCGTCTAGACCTGACCCTAACAGAACCTGCTAAGCGGACGGCACAAAGTCTACTATTAACAGGAATCCAATCTACCAATGCGGCTGCGGCCGTCGTGCTCAGGACTATACCTACTCCCACTTGACCGGTAACCGCGGCCGGAGAATCACCTGAAGTGTATAACCAGTATCGGGTAGAAAGTGCAGATGCTGTCAATTCCATACGTTGACTACTCTCGTGGATTCTAGTCTCTGAGATACAGCAAACGTCAATATGTAGCGAGCCTAACGTTCGTACGAGAGCAGCCTGTTGACCTATCTGTTTTAGAGTACGAACGTTCTAGGTCGAAGCACAGGACGAGGGAGGTCTGGAACTGAGTGGCGAGAGCTGGAACTTATCGGCACAGTGTTACCACGATTAATTGTATCTGCTGGGTGACCTGCAGAGAAGTTATCAGAATTGGGGTTCGGGAGGGGTCTGAGAGCTAAATTTGATAGGACAGTGGGGGAGGGGTCAGCAGTAGCATGTTTTCGCCTATCCACCCTGCTGTATGCAGCAGATAGGGCGACCCGGTTTATACTGCGAGACGGCCGATGCAGTATGGAATTGTTTGTGTTGTGAGTATTCATGGTTGTGTGTGGGCTGAGATACTGCCAGGACGCCCAGACCTAGACAGGAGAACGATTAGGGTTCTCAACCAAAGCCTTTGGCTCAAAAGCCTGTACCGCAAGGCAGCGGGTGGGTGGCGGTGTACCAGAAATGGTACGTTTTTCAGGAAGAGATGCCAACCATCTTCCAACCCCCAACCTGGAGGACCAGGAGACTGTGGTTTGTCAGACCTCTACCTGTTGGCCTGCCTGGTATGAGTAACTCTGTCCAGTTTAGCCCAAAAGGTCATCGAGATGCGCAAGCCGTCACACCACGTCGAGGTCCAGTCTCACTAACATATCGACCTGTTGTTTTCTGATGGTGATCACAATACTATCCCACGTCCCACAACAGACACACCGTCTCGATAAATCAATCAACCCAAAACATGATCTAGCAGGCATCGAAACTTTAAAAGCATAAATCACACATTTATTGCCCGATTTCAACGAAATTTCTTCAAGTCGTTCAACATGTTGTTGACCCATCAGATCACCTAGGCGACACGTAGCAACAATCTAAACCTGACGGCTGTTGGCACCATGAACGTCTTCGTAAACAAACGAAACAGTGTGCTAAACCCTGCAAATATATATTGTCAAGGCGACGCTAACTTATCGGTCGATCTCTAACGCCATACAGTATTGTTTTTGCTGGATCTCCTTGTCGCCTCTTTTTTGTGCGGGACAGAAACTGGAGTTATATTCTTGATTGGTATTTTGTTTACAAAAGACGGGGGACCAAACCGCTGCAACCCGTAGCTCCGTGGCGCCAAGTACAGCCCAATAACCCCTTACGGACGGCTGAAGACCAGTTGGCTGTTTACAATCGTCACAATCGACATGGATTTTCTCCGGTATTTTCATCTTCTGATCGACACGAGGCGCTCTATGTCAATCGATCTTAGCATAACGCTTGTCATAGCCGACACGCTTGTAACAGTTGCGGTCACAACACTCATATATACCCAGCCAGCAGCTGATGGGAAACAGATGGATCACTCCATTAAGTTCCAACAACTTTAATATCACACATTGCAACCGCACTAGAGGACTTCATCTATGGTTGACTCACGATGAATAAGAACTCGCTGGTGAAATACTGGAGCATATGCTCGAATTCTTAATGAGACACCCCTGCCATAGTCTGCGGGTCTCACCGTTACAGCAGTTCGGGTGAATAGCTACCTTGCGATGAGTTTGAAATCATACTATTCGGATTGACGGACGCGCCGGCCACTTTTCAATGATTATTCCAACAGGTGTTGGGTGATCTAATTCCCAAACGGTGCGTGATTTACTTAGATGACGTGGTCGTGCACAGACGTTCTGTTGGTGAACGCATATCCAATCTATCTGAAATCCCTTAAAGGCCAAGTGAGGATGCATTAAAACGGAATTCAACGAGATGCTTTTTCTACGTGGACTGAAGTAAAATACTTAGGACACGTCATCTCAGGAGTTGGTGTGGGCTGTGATTTTGAAAATGTGCGTAAAGCGAAAGAATAACCAACTCCTGTGAGTGTTGATGTGGTCCGTATTTTCTTTGAATTGTCTCCTTATTATCGGCGGTTAGTCCTCGGCTGTCTTACGCTACCAAACCCACAACAGTGTTGATGGAGAAAGGACGATTGTTCAGGTACCCTGAAGAGTACCAACAGTCGTTGGACCAGTTGAAAAATGCTTCATGTAAAGGCAGATGTGAAAATGTTTATCCTGGACAATGACGCTAGTAAAGACGCCAGTTATACAGTAACGACGTAGTACTTCCCAGTGCTCATAGAATCGGAAATATCAGCAACAGTGAAAATTTTTTATGCTACTATGAAAGCGATGCTCACCCTAGTGTATGTTACTAAACATATCCGTCATTATTTAATCGGAAGACGTTTCTTGGTTCGAACAGACTGTTCATCCCTTCAGTGGTTGACAAACATCGAGGACCTAGAAGAGAAGGCTGATCGTTGATGAAAATTCTCACAACACTACGACTTTGAATACAAACACAGGCCTGATCTGCGCCACCTGAACGCTGATGCGTTATCTAGTAGACCGAGTGCTTTCCGTGCATGATGAGTGCCATTAAACCGCAGGACAAAAATCGGTGGGCTGTCATTCAGAGCATCGGTGCAGATCTACGGATCACGTGTAAACGAATAAAATAAGGTGGACCACGATCGACCTACCAAGAAATGGCACGATGTGGTTAGGAGGCGCGTTTGTGGTTGTTGCTACGCCACCTTTATATTGCCGATGATGTTCATTATTACCCATACGGTCTGGAATACGGAAGCAACATTGTAGCTCCCGAATCAGCGGTTCACATAGTCTTGAGACATGTGGGCCACAGAAAACTGAAAACAGCTATGAGACATCGTTTCTGGTGGCCTCACCAACGAAGAGACGTATGGATTGTGTACATAGTTTAAAAGATCTAAGAGGCAACAGGTTTGTCGTTGCAGATTATGCTGACGGGGTACCCGAATGAGATAATAGGAGTTGATGTTGGACCACTATCGCAGACCAGCCGGGGAAATAAGTATATCCTAGTGATGACAGATCATTCCGCCAAATGTGGAGCTGTGCCAGTGCAAAGAGCAGATTGTACAATCACCGCCAGGTTCATTTCTGATCACTGGGTCTCAACTCGGTTGCATTCTGACCCAGGGTCATACTTCAGAAGTACGTTAATGCATGAACTCCGTAGAATAGAGCGTAATGAAGACGAGGATCAGTGCTTACCATTCACGGGGGAATTGTGTCGTGGAACACCTGTCAAGCTCACTCCAACAGACGGTTGTGATTCAGGATGCACCAAATCATGGGTCGAAGCCGTTTCTCAGCTTGTATACCACGTTAGCGCCCATCATTCCACAGCACAGTCACTGCGTTGTGTTCTAGCGAGAAAAGATGCGGCTGTCGTCCTATTTGCTTGTTCCCAGACAACCTGCTGAGTTTGGACCATTGCATCCAGTTGTGACAAACTGACGAGGGCACACATTAGAACGTGATACCAGCAAACGGCTCAGCAGGGACTAGAGGATTATTACGATAGGAAGGCATATAGGTGTCCCCTAGAGTCTGATGATAAAGTCTAGCTATGTGCAGAAGTACCGAAAGCTGGAATTTTAAAAAAATTTCGTAAATGAACAGTATCCTGCGTTGTACACGAGGTAGTTTCCGATTCCAATTTTACTGTACGTGAGGCTAACGATAACAAGCTCAAGCTCAGAGTGGCACGTTTCAGTCGAATGAAGCCGGATACTTTTGAACGAGATCGGCCGATTACTGGCGATGGTTTGGAAGTAGCTTGGGAGTGCACCATACCACCAGGGGTATGAAAATCCGAAGTTTTATGGTCAGTGCTTTCGACGGGAGGGAATAGTATGGTGGTATGTAATGTACCGCTATTTTGTGTTATCACATAGACCAACTTCCGGACCCACTGACAAGCAGACTGGCGGTGTCTGTGAAACAGAGGGAGGAAAACGTACGATCACGACCCGGGATTAGCAATTGATGGTTTGTCTACGGACCTTGGGAGCCTCTATACATATGGAAGGGGACACGATATGACCCTGACTCTCTCGCTATCTGTGCTATGTCAATACACATTACCCGTTGACTTCTCTTTTGTGAGGCAGAACTTATCATATTTCGTTTTGCCGACGTTAAATATTGTGTGCTGTCACCTGTGACTGACTCGTTAGAATACTTAACGTTCTTTTTAATAACCCGGTCTCGTTTTTACAGGATCTACTTCGTTGAATGGGAAACTAAGTTTGACGAGATTGATTTGTGGCGCGCACACTACCAGATTTCAGCAGCAAAAGAAATTATACCCAGAACTGCAGTGGTCCCTCCTTTTCGGCTTTTCTAACTCTTTGTAATGTTAGTTGGTTCGGGCAACACTGCTCAACCTCCCCACCACTTCATTCATAAGATTACGTGTTGTCTGGATTTTGTCCACACCTATTTGGATTACATTCTGGTCGCTAGATGTTCACACTATGAACATCTTACGCACTTTCGCACCCATTCGGAACGTTTGGCTCAGCATGGCATCGGAGCACACTCTACCAGACTCTGAGTCATTAAACATCAGAAGATATACTTGCTGTAATAAAGGATGAGACCAAAACCATACGTGAATATCTCAAGTCGAAGTGCTGTAAGCGGCTTTGTTGTTTTAGTGATCCGGTCAACTATCACGGGTGTCTCATACCGTTCCATGCGAGTATAGTGCAACCACTGATCGACCTACTACGCAGACGTTAACCCAAATTCTAGCTTACGGAGGCTGTACGCACGGTGAATATTGAACTGAAGGAGGTGGTCGCTGACTTAGTTCTAATCGACCGTTCCGATCTCAACGCACTACTGTCAATTTAGCCGACGCCTCTGACACAACCGTCGGTGCCGCGATACAGCAGTTCGTTGGAAAGGAATGGCAATCTTCAACATTCCTCTTCACTCTTGTACAACCTGCGGGATCCAACTACAGCACTCTTGGTTGGAAGTTACTTGCCATCTACCCAGGTGCCCGCTACTCCCGTCATTCGGTTAAAGGCAGGACTTACACTGACCACAAGCCATCAAACTACTCACCCGAAAGGCATTTCCTAAAGGAAGTTAGACACCTGGGATACCTATCAGTTAATGGCTGATATACGCGGTGTCTCAGATACCCCAGACACTTTTGGAGGTGCTCTTTTATGCTTTCATGACCTCAGCGCATCTACTGGCAATGCCATTAATCAGACAACCGTAGTTGTCGCGCGACCCCCTTGTCAAATGAACACTCTCAAACTCACCTCATACCTTTATAACTTCAGAGGGAGCAATCTTGTGCAAAACTTTTCAGGGTACACCTCGGCCTTTAGTGTCTACATTTTACCGGCTCACACCGTTTGAAACGCTGCACCATTTGTCTCACCCTGTCGTACGCGCCCTACTCAAACATGTCAGTGAACGTTTCGTAATACCTAAAGTAAGCCATGACGTTTGCACCTGGAGAAGCTCATGCCTCCAATTTCAGCGCTCCAAAGTCCATCGTCATACAGGGTACCCTCAGAACACTCCCTTCATCACGGGCACGTTTTCATCACATGCACTTCGAGTTGGCTCGATTTCTCTGTTGAATTGTGTATTGATCGCTCCACAAGATGTCCTACAGTTATACCACTACTCAGCTGCTTCTCAGAAACGGTAGCCAGGGTCCTCCGGGAATGCTGGGCTGTATAATTTGGTTGCCCAGTGGCTGAAACCACAGATCGCCAATCATATTTTGAAAGATATTACGCGGCCTTCTTAGGTACCCTGGAATGTAATCATATTCACACTATGGCTCGCCATCCGGCAGCAAACAGGATGGTTGAAATTTTTGTCCATCCGCTAAAATCCACCTTTAGTACACGCGTTTATCTTTCATGGAAGGTGGTGCTTCTGCTAATATGTTTGGGTCTGTGAAACAGTCAATGGAGGATTTAAAGGCAAATACAGTGGAACTAATCTTTGGTTGTACTCCTAATTTACCAGGTGAACTCGTCTCACCTGCATCTTCAGCACTGCTCAGACGTATATACAGTTGGTTCGGTGCGCCACATGCGAAAGCTACGCTCTGTACAGCTTCAGGTGCAATCAGTAACCATGATAATGCACTCTGAGCAGCCTTTTTCACCCATGCCTTTGTACGTATAGATGGTCTACGTCAACCGCTGCAACCCCCCACTGTTCTCCACCTGATCCTCACAAGGGATACGAAGACTCACCGTTGACCTCAATAGCAAACGTGACTTAAATTCTGTCGACAAGCTGAAATCAGCATTTGTGGAGGAATTATTGGCCACACTCCCTCTGCCAACAAGAGACGCTTCTTGATTGGAACCTTCGGTGTCAGCAAAAAGCCTCCCACCTTTGGAACTCCCTGTAGTTGTTGACATGCACAAATTCCCAACCCTTGCTCACTCCACCTCCAGACATAACGGTCTCGGTTGGAAACTTCGCAAACCGTGCATTCTACAGGATATGCTGAGAATCCTTACTTTTTGAAAATGTTCTCACTACAGCATACACATACATCTGCCGTACTCTTGGAGGAACTGGTTTCAGCCATGTGTTCTTGAGTTGAAACGAGCAGGGAAAATCATAAATGCACGTATGTTTCAGAAGTGGAGGATTTCTTCCGGTGGATTACTGAACACCGCATGGAGTTTCATATTCCTCATGATCTTAGCCTATGTGTTTGTTACCATCCTATCATTATCATCCTTGTACAGAAGCTTTCACACTTCAACCTAATTTAAAGTTTGTTTCGACAGGTAAGTAAGCCAGGATCTCGAAGTTGTTCTAGATACTACTGTTCACAGTTGTATTTCGTAGTTTATTATTGTACGTGTTACATACACTTTTGTTAAACACATCTGCATCTCTGCTTGGAAGAAACAGCATCACTTTCGAATTTGACTGGTTACGGGATTAAATGGGAAGTTCCATGTACCCCATCTACCTTCTCATTTCGAGTGGATTTTTGGTCGACGGATTGATTACACGTTGACGGTCTCTAGTTCCGTGTATCTGTCGACTTATCTACCGATAAGGAATAGCAAAATGGAAGGTTCCCCTTTTCATATTGTCTGCACCTGTGAAACACAATATTCTACCGATTTCAATCCGTACCAGTTACCACCATTCCAAGTGACTAACCGATGCAATCGAGTGGAATGAAGCATAGAATAATCCAGATTGTGCCACTTTTCTCTCCTCCGATGTTCCAGTTCGGTTAGTCAGAAGCATATCGAGCAATGTGGTTCACAATCGGCCGTCTGTGGACCGGATGAGAACTGACGAAGAAAATGGCGTTACGGACTGTAACATGCAGGCCAGCCGCTTCCGCTCAGACTGTCCGTGGGCCGAATTCGGGGCAATGCGGAGGCACCGGGGAACAACGTTCTTCCGAAGTAGGGGGTCCAACAAAAGTCCTGTAAACGAAAACAACATAAACAAGTGTGAGCCAAAGGCCCAGTGAGCCATGTACACGAATTACACAGACGAAAGCTAAAACGGCACCGACAACACAGCAGCACGTCCCGTTACACAACTCAAATTCAATCCGTGCGCGCTCGCTGGTTTCGGTTGCGCGTTACACCGACCCGTTATTTTTGTCTCACAAGGTCGCACTACCACAATATTCAAACAAAAGATGACCAAATCTATCTGGTTGCTTATGAGAACAAAATTATGGTACCGTATTGTATCTACAGTTTGCAGTATTATTCCTGATCGTTCATAACCGATTTAGCATCTCATTAACATGTCATGTAAGCTGCGATTCTGTACCGACTCCTCATCCGGATTTATTTTGATGGTAGTGTTGATGTCAAAATGACACACTTTCCTACCTACACCGTGCGATACTGGAACACGCCACTGTGCAACTCAGAAACATTGCTCGGTGTATTGCTGTAGAAAAGCTCATCAGGTGAGACACCTCCACTATCCTGGGACCAATTACACACAGCCACAGCGAGCTCGGTAGGTGGAATAAACCGCTAATAAGTTTTTGGTAAACAACTCGGCTAATATGACCGTTAATTTGACGAGTGCTAAAAGTGGTCAAAATGGCCAACGTAACAATTTCGAGATGGACAATTTTCCAAACTATTCCAATGCTAATTCTTTCACTAGGTTCATGGGTGAACCATTCGTGATCTGTAATTTTTATTGTTTAAACATGCTTCCTCTTCTCAGCTTTTTAAAAAATAACGCATTCAACTGAATGGGAAACCGCGGTTCGTTGGCTTAATGCAAAGCCTGTGGCCGACCATGACGCACTTGCAGTTAAACTTTCTTCTTTACCCAGCACAATCACCACAGTCGTGTAGTCCGTGTTAAGCCGTGATCATCAGCCTGTTAACCTCAGAAGTATGGGTCAGCTGAAATGACGAAGTGTGCTGTACTGGCTTACTTTTCTCAGTCGCTTTATACTACCTGACACAAAATCTAGCGGGTGAGCACTTTGCTCACAAAAACTTGCCAGTCGTATCATCAGCGCATTAGAGTCAAACATGAAGATAGGGTCTCTGGTGAATGCTTACTGTTAAAAATTGCGCAAAATGTTACACTGGTAGAAACTTACTCTGCACACAGAAAGTAAGTCTATTTCAACGAAGTTCGGCACATAAATTCCCGATTTACAGCGATGGGTTAAAGTTGTACGAAAACTGACAGAATTGGGTGCAAGAAAACATCGTGTTAGAAGCATACTGGTGCGCTACCTACTTTCAAAGTAATGAGAACACCCACATGACCTGGTGGGAGCTCAGTTTGGAGAAATTTTGGACTTAGTTAGTAATATTTCGGTAACTGCCAAATGACAGCTAAATCAACAGGAATGAACTCTTTATCACAAGTCATACAATACGTTCAAGATACCGAACAAATAACTGGACGAACGAGAGCTTAAAGCAGTCTTGTCTATCTAAGTATACGCCTCTCAGGATTGAGGGGTGTTCGATGCTGGCGGATAGTGCCGAGATTTTGGCAGTCCTACAGTAATGTCCTTTGTGATCCCCTCTGATGCAACCAACGAACAAGAGGAGAAAAATACCTACTCACATGTGCACATTAAGGACGCCGCTGAAGAAAACGACATGAACCGACGCCCGAATAGAACTATCATCGTTGGACGGCTTGGCATGAACTCAGTGCTATGCAGTAGGCGTCTTCTCTGTCCGCGGGGAAGATTTTATCATTCTAACAAATGTATTTGAACAGAAAAGAGATTATTATAAAATACACTGAGGTCTAGGGGTGCGGGCTAGCGCCACAGGTGATCAGGGACAGTACGAACAAAGCAAGACATATGATTAGTATTACGGTTAGCTTCCAGTGTAACATGAAGCGCTTCAGAGATCGAATCTACATTTGAACAGTAGCCACGCAACTGTACAGCGGGCACAGAACACAATTGCTTGATTGATGTGCAATAAGGGGAATAGAACCATTTTACCGAACAAACAGCACTCACAGTACCACATAACCTGAGCTGGAAATCCCTTATCTAGAACTCATCGACGATGTTCAGTTTGTTCCAATTATGATAAAGCACAGGCCGAATGCAGAGATAGTAAATAGGAATTGAACCCCACCTGATGTACTTCTGATAGACAATAGATTGTCATGAGTGAGCTGGTAATATTAAGTAGTGACTAGGGGCCTGACTGTCCCAGACACTGAAATGTCTTCCATTTCTCATTTCTTAACACCCACGATACAGTAACGTTCCCATGTTCTAATTATTCGCAGTGTAACACCAAAAAATCGTTACTTCCTTCACAGTTTAATGTTTCAGATTAGCTACCTCGTAGTCCTGATTTAAAAGCCGTAGAGAAGATGTAAGATGCGTAATTTTGCCGGGAATATAAAGATGATAGACAGATAATGACTATAGTGGGGGTTGTTTTGGTGTGAGCGCGGGGGTTGTGTCATTTCCAAAATTCATTACAGTCTCGCTCCGGTGTGTCCAGTAAGTGTGTCGGAGTGTAGGAACGAAATTACAGAAGCATGTCGAACTAAATTGTTGCACACTTGTGACGCTTAAGGTGGTCGTATCATTTTGTTTCAGTTAATTGCGTGCATTTCTATTTCTGTGAAGGCAATTCAGACGAAATTCGGTTCAGTGCCTTCTAACGATGTTTGTTCGGCTAGTTTGAAAAATGCTTTCTATAGATATGATGACAGGTAGAACTTTACTGTAAGATAGGTTGATAGGTTACCATTAACGTATTTTTTCAGGCTTTCATCTCTTGTTAAATGGTTCACACTTAAAATTATGGGATGGTTCTTGCCGGAAGAAATCAGAAAGTGCGTTTCATCCAGGTAGTGAGCTATCTCAGCAACAGTCTAAAAATCTTTTACGATCAAAACATTTATTAACCAAGCTGGACTCAAAAGACATCGAGNACTTGAACAGAAAAGAGATTATTATAAAATACACTGAGGTCTAGGGGTGCGGGCTAGCGCCACGGGTGATCACGGACAGTACGAACAAAGGAAGACATATGATTAGTATTACGGTTAGCTTCCAGTGTAACACGAAGCGCTTCAGAGATCGAATCTACATTTGAACAGTAGCCCCGCAACTGTGCAGCCGGCACAGAACACAATTGCTTGATTGATGTGTAATAAGGGAAATAGAACCATTTTACCGAACAAACAGCACTTACAGTAACACATAACCTAAGCTGGAAATCCCTTATCTAGAACTCATCAACGATGTTCATTTTGTTCCAATTATGATAAAGCACAGGCCGAATGCAGAGATAGTAAATAGGAATTGAACCCCACCTGATGTACTTCCACTAGACAATAGATTGTCATGAGTGAGCTGGTAATATTAAGTAGTGACTAGGGGCCTGACTGTCCCAGACACTGAAATGTCTTCCATTTCTCTTCATTTCTTAACACCCACGATACAGTAACGTTCCAATGTTCTAATTATTCGCAGTGTAACACGAAAAAATCGTTACTTCCATCACAGTTTAATGTTTCAGATTAGCTACCCCGTAGTCCTGATTTAAAAGCTGTAGAGAAGATGTAAGATGCGTAAGTCTGCCGGGAATATAAAGATGATAGACAGATAATGGTCATAGTGGCGGTTGTTTTGGTGTGAGCGCGGGGGTTGTTTCGGTTCCAAAATTCATTACAGTCTCGCTCCAGTGCGTCCAGTAAGTGTGTCGGAGTGCAGGAACGAAATTACAGAAGCATGTCGAACTAAAGTGTTGCACACTTGTGACGCTTAAGGTGGTTGTATCATTTTGTTTCAGTTAATTGCGTGCATTTCTATTTATGTGAAGGCAATTCAGACGAAATTTGGTTTAGTGCCTTCTAACGATGTTTGTTCGGCTAGTTTGAAAAATGCTTTCTATCGATATGATGACAGGTAGAACTTTACTGTAAGATAGGTTGATCGGTTACCATTGACGTATTTATTCAGGCTTTCATCTCTTGTTAAATGGTTCACAATTAAAATTATGGGATGGTTCTTGCCGGAAGAAATCAGAAAGTGCGTTTCATCCAGGTAGTGAGCTATCTCAGCAACAGTCTAAAAATCTTTTACGATCAAAACATTTATTAACCAAGCTGGACTCAAAAGACATCGAGGAACTGTGCAATCAAAGTAGGTTTGAAGGTTCCCTGCTTGAAACACAATCACATCCTCGGCTGAAAAATAACAGACACTACCACAAGGGAACCGCTTGCTAAGCCAAACGTGAATTTCGGAAAACCTCACAAAATATGAGCAAACACTGTTACCCTTCTTTAGTCAGTATACCATACGTTGACAGTATGCACACTTAAACGGATCGCTGGGGCGGTCTGTTCAGTTTAAATGAGTGAGTAGAACCGAATCATCAGGAATTGTGGATAAACCTGCAGCAGGAGAACCGAGAACACGCTGAACGCATGCTTAGGATGAAAAGTCAACTATGGGTTACATGTGGCCATTCACACATCACCGCCGGAAAGTTCCGCCGGGTCCGCGTGTTGAAGACTTAATTACAACCACAGCAACAAACTTGTAATGTGCAGGTGGATCACCTCAACGTGAAACTTCAACGTAGCTCATTAATCCTGAGGGGATCACATTAATCATTACGTAGACAATTTTGCCCGATCAACTCAGTTTGCTAAACCAGCAAACGTCCGTTGGCCAAGGACATCCAAAGGGAACACAGATCCACAAGCCACTTACTGCATCGAGTAAGAAAAACGAGGCCTGGTCATCTTATGAAACACCCACTGAGGCAACATACCTTTCGGAACGAGCATTCTGGCGTTGCAGAAAGGTTGTGTGTCAATGTTGTTGAGTCTTCTTTATCTCTTTCCTACAGCTCCATTTCTTTGTTTTCATTCTTTCTCTTCCCCACACATTTTTGTGTATTCATTACCCTATCACGTCCTGAATTATTGGCAAGACCAGAGACAGCCCGAGCCATAGCCATTGACGCGTCTCAAAACTGGAAATGATGATAGTGATCAGACCAAGTCAACAATACGTTCTGAATGCCTCGAAATGCCATTTCTTGGCTTCTGACATACCCACAAGTTCAACTGATAAAAGGATGATTGATTTAACAAGCTTGAATCTTTTTTTCTCTCTGACAACAGTATATCAGCGACTGACATTAACGCTTAATTGTCATACAACCATGAGAAATCAGAAACAAGGGCTAGTTTATAGAAGAATTAAACTGACGAGTCAGGGGCTACTGCACAAGGACCATACAAAAGAACTCAAACATTCAACATCAAGGTTCCTATGCCTAGCAAACAAGCAGACGTGAATAAGACAGCGTTTGAATTCCAGCTTCTTCTCAATTTCATCGACTTAGTTCGCGGAGGAGTCAGGTAATCAACGGTAACACTGATAACAGAATCCAATCACCTTTGGTTTCTCGTATCGTGCCCCAACTCTACAGTTCCCGAACACCGAAAACGAACCCCGTAGAGTGGTCAAAACTATTACAAATTATAAAATAAACTACATATGACAATCAAGAGCAATGGCAAACGGAAAGAACTAGCCATTCAGTTTGGTATTTTGTTCAGTAGTATAAAGATCGGGTTGCGTACAAATTGGGCTGAGGAAGAACACAAGGGTAGGATTAAATGTATCCAAATGAGCACATGTACTTAGATCTGATGGACATTGTGGGGGAATATTGAAAAAAACTGATTTGGGAATTCCTGTTAAGTCATACACAAGGTTGAATGTCAAATTATGGAAGATTTTAGTTAAAAATTATAAAAACCCGCGAAAAGCCCCTGTATCACAACACGGAGGAAATACCTTGCAAAATGTGTACAAATGGTTGAGAGTGAATCTGAGGGAAAAAAATTAACACCTCATTCAGTGGAGCAGCAAATACACATTGGTAAAGAGAATGATTACGTTAGGTGGGATGAACGTAAAATGAAAAATAACCTCCCATTCCGTGTGAAATCTTGAAAGAGTAGCGTCCAAAAAAGAGCTTAAAACGATTAGTCACGTTGATCTGTGTAAAGGAACCGACGGGTAGTTAAAGCACTGCGGAAAACTTTCTCAATATCCCCAATTGTTTTTTGGTTTAATCTAGTGAAACGTTGTGAACGTGAAGAATTCACATCAACCAGTTGCTCAACAGGCTGAACAGCGGAAGAAACTGGACGAAGCAAGCCACATGGAAATAGGCACTCGTTAGAGAGTTCATTGTTTTGATTGTCTTTAATGAGAGAATCAACATACGGACATGTTAAGTCCATTGGAACAAAAGTAGACGACAAGACGTGATGTGTGAAATCAGTACAAGGTCCAACACGTTGCCGGACAGTTAGTGTAGTCAAGCGAATAACAGACTGATCAACCTGAATTGCAGAACACACCTTGGCGACAGGCTTCATGCTGATCTGTTCAACTCCAATTTGTTGCCAAGTAAGATCAATCCCAAGGCGATTAATGGAGCCTCGTCAATTAATGCTACAAGTGCAAAAGACATCAACCCCTGCCACCAGCTTAGCCCTATTGCGACCCTTAAGCTACTAAAATGTCCCTGATCTATGTGCTGTTATCGACGTTCACTGTGAGCTCTGGTACGACACTTGAAGCCTGTAATTTGGTCGTCACTAGCCTTACTACTACTCACCCACACAAGTAGTTTCGTGTTCGACGATATTACCTGATTGGAGAGACGCCTCATTTGAAATACAGTATTAGACGCATAATGTAGTAAACTACTGTGGGTTTCAAAAATTCAGAGTTGACTAAAGCAATTTCCGGAAAAACTTACTTTCGTTCGTAGCTGACATAGAAGAGTATGACATTGAACAATTTCGTCAGTTCCACTGCTTTGTCTAGTAGCAGTCTATCAGGAACAGAAGTTTCGTCTTTTCGATGATACCAACCATTTCTACTTTGCGATTCAACGACATTGTGAAGGTTACTTTGACCATACACTTCTTGTACTATTTATCCTTTATAAAGTACTTTTATTGTGTCAACAATCAGATACATTTGCTCATGCTTCAGCTGATTTTCTGTTGACCGCAGGTGAGCAGGACGCTGCAAGAGTTATTTCGAGATAATGGCGGCCGAATGAAGAATGGTTTGGCATGCGGTTTACTCAAGACGACGGTAGACACATTCGAAAGACTGTTGTACTGCGAAGCTTCCCTTGGTCAGAGCTTTCATCGAATCGAGACCCCATCACTTACAGCTAGGACAAAGAGTTAATTTAACGGGATATTTATTCGACTTGGCAGAATTAGAAAATTCTCAGCTAAACCCGTGGGACAAGGTGTTGTTCTTCTTTGCTAACACATTAAGTGAAGACGCCATAGAAACTAGTTAGACGGTCGAGAGTAGGGGAAATACGATGTTTAGAGTTTAAAGAAAATCAACAAATATCCAGTGTATGCGATCCGAACATACACGTACATGTAGCTAGATTATAATGGAATCGAAATTTCGATTACCATGTTCCAGCGGAAAGCCACTCGAGGTGGTTGAGGATTAGAGCATTACAACTTGTTCGTAACGTTTGTTATTTTCAATGCAATTATCGTGAATCTAATGTATCTGTCTATTGGACACAAATTTATAGTTAGATGGTGAAACAGACCGATCAGATGGGTTCAGTGTCTTACGACCACTAGAATAGATTAATGCCTAACAAGTTAAATCAAAACTATGTTTGCAAACTGATTTGACTCTCGGAAGTAGCCCAACAGGACTAAGCGAACGAAATCCCATGCACACAATTATCGACAATTCATCAGCCAACTGAAGATGATAAGTCAAAGAGAGTGCAAATGTTAATCACAGTGACGGGGCCTAAGGCAAATACATATGCTATCCGTACAGCCATCTACATCATCTTGTCACTGCGGTTTTGGTCGGTTGGCAAATTGAAACGGTAGCCGCGGAAAGAGCACGAAGAGTGAGAGAACGCATCTGTAAGTCTGGTCAGAAAGATCTTAGCGAAAAACAAATGGTTTTTGCTGGTTCGCTCCGCTCCAGACCAAAAACAAGTTTTGGGTACGTAATCTTCGGTTAGAGTTCATAGGACAATTGCCGTTTTCATTTAAGACGGTTAAACAGCTTGACCATTGTTCGTGAACGAATGTGGCTGACCATTTAGATGTGATTATTCGGTCGCATCTCATGTAGAAATATCACGCATCCGCTCATCCTTTGCAGTGAGACAATCGAGTTATCAGTTCATATCACCAGAGAGTACAATGATGTCCAGATGTTTAATTTGTTTCAGAATATCAAAGAGGGCATCATAACGTTACTGACAACATCTGAACTATTGGCTGCAGATGCGAAAAGTGGACGGCGTCTTCCGATTATTTAGTCAAAACAGGGAAAACATATCGCAAGCTGTTATTTCCATTTACCCTCATCAGCTGACAGCGTAAAACTAGCAAATTTTCTACAAACTGCACATAACGAAAACAATTGAATGAACCGACCGCATGGCTTTGGCCCTTCACACGCCGATATGGCTAGATCGTCCAACTGTTGTTGCTATGTAGTGTTT
This sequence comes from Paragonimus westermani, assembly GCA_008508345.1. Classification (NCBI taxonomy): domain Eukaryota; kingdom Metazoa; phylum Platyhelminthes; class Trematoda; order Plagiorchiida; family Troglotrematidae; genus Paragonimus; species Paragonimus westermani. Next base: position 332,353 of record QNGE01000172.1, on the reverse strand, counting down.
GTACAAAATTTGCTGGTTTTACGTTGGTGACTGTTGAGAGTAAATCGAAATTATAACATCTCACGATATACATCTTCTCCCTGTTCTGGCTAAATGGATGAAGGGAACTCGGTATTTTAAATTCCTAATTATTATGGACAGGTCGCAATGCCAAGTGTGCCGACACAAAAACGGCCACAAACTGAACGTATTCGAGCGAGTTTGTTCTATTTCGGAGCTCAGTTCGATGCCTGCTCCAACTTGATCACAAGATTCCGTCCAATCGTCACCAGAGACCCTGCGGAAGAACCGTTGATCCGGCTGGCGGCATACGATTCGGATTAGCCTGTCACAGTGACCGAATCCAATGGACGCCTACATTTAACCATCACTGCAATTGGCTTGCGCTGCACCACTTGCAATTCCACCCACACACCACATATCCAGTGTAAACCAAAAGGAATAAGACCGGGAGGTGTGCCAGTGGGGCCTTTCTGTCCAGCCGGCCAATGCTGGTTAACCAGTTGATTGGCAAATAAGGAAAGGAAACTCTTATCTCTCGGAAACTAAACAGAGAGAGAGGCTGCAATGACGAGATCTACACTGAGAAGAAAGATATTTGATGTGTAATACAAGAAGCGTTGCAGTATAGGAGTGCAGGTTAGTGCAACCTAAAGCAGATAGTGATCAAAAGTTCTCCTTGGACTATGAAAAGCCAGGCAGACCATTCGTCATACAATACACCAACAAAGCCGAAGAAAAGAATGGATAGAAGACCACAGACATTCAAGTTTCTGAAAACCGGAACGGATTAATTGTCAACGACCAGGATGTTGGCCGACGCAGTCATTAACAGGAGTAGAATGGATACACTAATGTGACCTATCTGACCTGAGCCTAACGTACTCGTCGCCTCTTCGTCAACGGTGTACTATGAGTACGTTGGTGAACTACTAAACCCAAACGGCCAGCGCATTCGCGGCCGCACACATCGCAACGCCATATAGTCACGTCACCGCGACCTATGGCACCGATGG
>QNGE01000172.1:309415-329043 GCA_008508345.1 Paragonimus westermani | reverse complement strand
GCGCCTGCTTCCCGCAACTTACCTTTGTCTGCAAGCTTTTTCTCACTCGAGGCTGCTACGTCGATTCCATATCGACGCAATTCCATCGCGATCAGGGCGGTGCGTCGTTCCGGTCGTTCTGTGGCGCCGCATCGATCCAGCAGCGTGCGCACGTTCCACGTTCCAATCGTCAGCGTCTTGCGTCCCCGGGCCTGTTTCAAGTTGGTCTTCTGGGCACTTAAACCTATTTGAGAATTATCTCATCGGGAGCTCGTGGATGGGGAAAGTATGAGGGTGTGTTTGGTAGCAGCACATTTTCACTCATCCACCCTGCCATGTGAAGCAGATCCACAGCGTTATTCAATTGCAGACTCTCGAAGACAGCCTACTGACCGATTTCCGAAGATTATTGACAACGAGGGCGTTGGTATTTTCCAGTTACCTTTTGTGACAAATAGATCCATGAGGAATGACCGGGAGGGTGAATAAATGATGACGTCTGATAGGAAGGATTTAATCGATATTTGCCAGTTTTCTTGACATCAATAAAGACAAAGTAGAGGCGGAGTAAGAAATTGAAAGTGAGCGAGTGAGTGCGATGGAACAACGAGAGCTTCAGATAATTGCCTGTCGTTTGTGCCGAGAAGGGGGTTAGTTGAGGTGAAGCAAAACAAGAAGCTGACTGGAAAGTTCGACCTGTGAGGTAACGAGATATGCTTTCTTGAAAAACATACAATCACCCTACCAAATGTCATATTCACATGGCAATGAAGCTCCTGAGAAATACTGTGAGCCTTCAGGCCTTATTAAATAATAGTGCGGTTATCACAGTCGATCGATCACAGGTGATCAGAGGGTTCTTTGCTTGAGAGTACTTTTCCTGACTTTCGTATTCCTTAGGTGAAAGATAGCAGTAATACAGAAATAAATATCCTCATGCCGTGTACTCATGAGCTAGTACCACACAACCCAAATATCCCTATACAGTCAGTACTACAAAATACAACTTTATGAACAAAGCTGATCTTTGTCGATCTGGTCCTCTTTAGGCTGTGTACTATGATTGTTTGAAAGCGTCAAAACCATGGTCGATACCTCTATCTGCAGCAACGAAGCGACCACTAGGAAGATGATAGACTAGAATCAACTATTGGAGTAGTGGAAGCACACTATGAGGGACATGCCACTAGGACGAATGACAACGTACTGCTACCCAGTGTCTGAATGCACGTCGCTTGTGCAAACGAGTGTACGCGAACGTGGTTCTGTTTTAACATAACCTGTACAAAAATCCATGCAATAAACAACTTTGCAGGCCGTGTCTATTGCGATCACAACAATGGTAAGCAGGTTTTGAACATCTGTTCTACAGCTCAACTTACTCAACAAACGATGGTCCTATTATGAAAACAGAGACGGTGCGATGAATGTGCACATGGTAAAAAGATAATATGATCCGGTGATTGCGAACTGTTGAAGTTTACTCTTTGGTCAGTCCAGTACAAATCTAAGTTTCTGGAAATACGCATGAACAGAGACCCACTTTACCCACTCTACCATCCCAATCAATACAGACCAGTTGATAGAGACGACGAATTTAAACTAATTCCAATCTGTCTACAAGTGCCTACAAGCGAACCCAAACTGTGAACCACAGAACACGAAGGACCTCACGCAGGCCGAGAAGCCTTTCTTTTAGACGGTAACCCGACACCGTTCTGATATCACGGGTGACAAAAATTCGTACTGTGTACACTCACTGTTCAAGCTGACATCCGGAAAATAGAGATCGACTGTTTACAATGCCTCTTGATACTCACTCTCAAGGGGCTCAAAATACTCTTTTGTCTGGGAAGATGGGCTGACACAAAGTAGCAAACGATGAAGAAGTTAGGGTTGAGAACTCCATGGTCTTAGAGTAAAAACAGTACTTTGAAGGCATGAGAAGTACCCAAGCAGACTATATCGACCGGTCAACTCACTCAATATCACCTGCACACGCGGGGAAAAAGCCGTACCAAGATCGTTGGGATCCAAAAATGGAATTGTATTGTGCTGAAACGCAGCGCAGGAGACGTAGAGACTGCATGTTGAACAGAGTTATACTATATCATCATATAGCACCACAAAACTAACGATCAGTATGTTGTACTCCATTTAGCTGCTGATATTCTGGAGCACAACAACCTGGCAGAGCAGCTAGATAGCCCACAGGCACAAGTGCGAATAATATGCTTACTTCAGAATGTCGATGGGAACATCGCAGAATCCATTCTTGTCAACGACGACAGAATAAACGTATGAGGTTTTGAATTGGATCGACATAATTTAATCCGTGCACTACGTATGCTATCACACGAAGGATCAGGACCCAAACCAGCAGGTAGTTTTCTGCTTTAGAGCTCAACATGCACCCTATTGCATACAGACTGCTGTTACCAAAGATCTTGAGGAAGAAGGGCTGTGATCGATAATCATTTACGGATGAACCTAGCAGGGCAACAATAATATAATTGCAAAACTCTCTCACTGGTACAAAACATATAAATCTCCAACCTTACGGAAATGGCATGTTGACAGAATTATCACACGACATAAACATTAGAAGCACTAATGTTAACCGGTTGTTTTGGCCCCCAAGGAACCACTATCAGGCAAACAACGTTAGGAAGCACAGTGAAAATAGAAAGAATAAAAGTTTAAATAGAATTAGAGATCGACTGTGATAGAATAACATCACTGGTTGGACAGTGACGATTTCTGGTACTTCCCGGTCGTTTATGGCGAGGAATAACGTTGACTTAAAAGGCTCCATCTGCAGCCTTTGAAAAACAGCCCGATCTACAATAGATGATGAAATGGTATGCATTTTGGAAGCACGCTGGAAACCGAGAACGTGAAATTCTGACTCATGTAGCAGCAAGAGGTTAGCCTAGCCAGAAGACAGTGGATAACATGCAGATAACGACTATCTGTCAAAATTACGTTTAGTAGATGTACTCCAAGTCACATCAAGCTGCTGATTAACCACTTATTAACCATATGCTGGAGGTTACGGTTAAAGATAGGGCGTTCGTTGCACGCCGGCAACCATTTTTTACTCTCTATCTAAGTAGTCCCATGCGATAATTAGTGATATATGTGACATTGTTACAAATGTTTCCGCTTAGCTGATCCTCTACATATTGCTTAATATGAGTGTACTTTGAGGGAGGATAACCCTTGTCATCCTACACCTTCGAATTAACACGGTACGCAAGCCTAACTGTCCCATGAGAATAGGGGAGGTACACAATACGCATGGGAGATAGCTACCAAACGTTGAGACAAGCTTGATGTTAAACATGAATTCCTTGACAAATGGTAGGAAAATACTTGTTCCCCTAGAATACCCTGTCAATTATGCCAAGCAACGCGATTCCTGAGGATGTTGCTGCACACACTTGCGTCGCCAGGGCAGAATAGAGATTGATGGAAAGAAAATGGGTGGCGAAAAATGTCGATATTCTGCTAGCAAAAGCCTACCAATTGCTTCATTATAATATGACAAAAGCTTAAAAACAAATTTTCCATCAGCCTCAACAGCAGAAACCGAGAAAATGGAAGCGAACCACCAGATTGACGTGCAAAATGTTTACTATAGTAATTTAAGTTAGTTACCTTGGCAATTCACATTTTCTACTCTGGATGCCGAGTCGTTTGCCCTTTCCTTGTCAGTCAGTATCATTTGTATAAAGTCACCCAACGCAGGAAATTTGGAATTTTCCCTTCTTGTATTCATTCTGTGTTTTCTATAAGGTTCTGTAAACCGCGACTGTCGGAGACCGACAGACAGGCATAAATATATATGTATCAGTTCTTTGCGCATGTTGACTTTTGGAGTGAAGTTAATTTGGATCGGTGTATAATCTGAAGATTGCAAACATGAGGCGGAGTAGGTCACATGTAGAGTGGACACTATCAGATTACCTAAACCCAGGTATAGACAGTCGAGATACAAAATCGCGGATCAAACCAAAAACAGCCAGATTGGAGTGGTTGACGTCAAAACTATTAACCATTCCGAAATTAATTCTGACAAATAAAGCAAAAAATCACCCTTGCGAAGTTATATTTTTCGCAGTTGTTGAAAATGGAACAACGTCTAAAATCACAAGTCCGAAGAACATCTAATGAGCTTGGTTCCCGTCATCACATGTTCGGACCTTTTGCGTACGGGCGCATTTTGCCGTTAACTGGTCAATATTTCTTTGCGATAATCAGTACCCCGTTCTAAAGTACAGCTTCAACTGGCGGCTCATTTTATTTCACAGGTTGCGGCAATGCGTCCGGTATCTTCTACCAGTGACATGCCCATCGGTAAAAGTGAACCTTTGTAGTCGAAGTGCCCAATGCTTTAATCGTTTGCGTTGATCCCTCGTCGTTGTTGAGCAGATTAAGGGCTTGTGATTCTTATCAGTATAAAACGCTGTTACTGGAAGATAGCTCTCCCACTTTTTAAACGCTGAGAACATGGCTGTATACGTCTTTTAAGTAGTGCGATATTTTCTCATCACTCCCGTCAGTACAAGGTTGGCGTACTCAGCTGTTCCTGATGCTTGGGAAAAGACACTCCCGACTCCAATACTACTTAAACCAACTGATACCGCGAACGGTTCATTCCGTTTGGGGATCGAAAGGTATCGTGAAGCGGCGATAGCTTTTCGCTTGGGGTAACTGAATACAGTATTCAAGTCTCAATCTAAACGAGTTACCGCTTCTTTTACGGTGGCTGGAGGAGTGGATATGCATTTTAGAACCACGGCCTAAATTTTGAATCGTGATCGACTACTTCGAAAATAGACCCTAATTAACGCCTCGTCTTCAATTGGAACATTCCTGATGGTTGCCAGTTTACCTGGAAGCAGCTGAATCGTATTGTCTCAAACTGTAATTCGCAAAGGGACACTCAAATTCGGGCAGGTTGCGTCGATTCGCTGTTGTACTGATCCTAACATTTTTGCGTGCTCCGGCACTGTGTTAGAGAACATTACGGTGTAGTCCAGGTATACGGTCGCTCCTTCCTAACCTTCTGGAAGGAAAATCAGAATTTTGAAGGTGTCTAGAATGTTGCAAAAGAATCCATCTAGGTGTCTGTTCACATAAAACGCGGTTTTTGTTGTCTTTCTCTGCCACTGGTATTTGTCAGTATTCAGAACGCAGTTTAATGTGGAACATTATTCTGGCTTCCCACAGAAATGCAAAACACTTCCATCCAGGACATTGTGAACCCATCTCTGCTTGCCAATAGATTCAGCCATCTGAAATTTACACCACATTGGTAGATTTCACCCGGTCTATTGATCAAGTTTTGGTGACGAAAATGAGCTGTCTGTCCGTCGAACCATTCTTTACTCCAACACCTTCTTAAACCGCCTCCCCACTTTTGAAGTCAATTTGAATTGTATCTATCTGTAATTTAGTTTGCGTTTCATACCTAGTTGCAGGCCTGTTGAGTGTTCGAACCATTTACGAAGTCAGTAATGATAATCTACACTGGGGAATAAATGGGGGGAATTTGTTAACACATCGCTTAATGGTTTGAAGTGAACATTCTAGATTGGACTTGGCAACAACCTTACCAAGCCGACATTACTCTTCCACTATCGTGTGAGATAAGTTGACAACGCCACCACTAGCTCACTGTTCTTTAAGTCTACGTTTGCCCTCAGAAGACGCAGAAAATCGTCACTATTATCGCTTCTTTCAGGTTGCGTAGACAGACACCACTTACCTGGATTCTAAAATTTCGAGTTCCCTTCAGCCGTGATCACAGTCCAGCTGTCCCGCTTAACAGTCATTCCATTTATTCCGCTGCAATTGACGTTCCCGCCCCTACCACAACGATTGTTTATTCGTGGACTGCTTGGCATCACAGAAAAACAAGAAAATTTGTTATCGTTACGGCGATCAAGACTTTCCACCCCATAACACACAAGACAACGAATATGGGCCCAGATTCACCATCAAATTTTCCCCAGCTCTTGGTAGCTGCCAAACTTACTTCTAGTGGCCACTGAGTTCCGGTCTTTCCGATCCCCGTCCGTACGAACAAAGGCTGTGTAAGTCCGACCAACTGGTCAATATCAATAATCCCCAAAGGTTTCGCCATCAGAACCTTTTAGAATTCGAAATACAAGATCTGAACAACTTATTCTGTCACCAATCTCTCCTAAGTTTTCTCTTCTGCTTCCGGTGGACCCAAAGTCGACTGCCCAACTAGGTGTTGACAATGAACCAAGGGTCTTGAGTGTTCAAAATCTGCACCGTAAAGACAATCCATTGCCAACCACATGCCCCGTTCTTCGGTGAAATCCTAGATTGGTGTCGCCCGCGTTTTTTGAGACAAGATTGCAGTCGTTGTCTGTTCACTCGAGGCACCGACAGTCTTCGCCTTCACGGTGCTGTTAGTCATGCTTTACTCGCTTACAGTTCTGTCAACCAGTCTTCTCTCTCCATCTGCTAAACGGTTTGGCCATGGTAGCTTCACTGTGCTATATTTAAGTCGGGGCACCAACTTGGCGAAACGTCTATCAACGAGGCAAAGTCTTTATTGCCCATTTCCCAAGAATGAGTCACCTGATATTCCTGCTAACTTTCTGAGGTAGGCCAAACACCTTGACATAGCTACACCACCAAACAATTTGGATGCTTAGCTTGATCTTCATGCGCCAAAGGAGGAACGGGTGGGTAGTATGTTTGGTGTTGAAGCGCGGGACAACGGCAACGAAGGGCTGCTGCAAGTAGGTGTGTATCTCGCGACACATTTAAAGGCAGTTGTCCAGTTTGGAGTTGTCACCTGTACTCGGATCATGTTGTTTATGCGGATTTCTTTTATGATTTTCTCGGGGATCATATGCACGTAAGCGTAAGGTGATCAGCTGGTATTCCGGTGAAGAAAGCACGCAGAACGTTCAACAGAGGGAGTCAATAAAATAATTGTTTAGATCAATCCAGGTGAAAGAACCCCACGAGTAATGGAAACAAATGGCGATAGTTAGGAAAACTTTCTGTTTGAAGGTAAGTTGCTAAGGAGCAGTGCAGCCGCGGCAGAACCTGTTTTCTATCACACTGATGAACCTTATAAACAAGCGTTGTTCAAACCCGCTGGGCTCAATATATGACAACGACTGCCGGTAGATTAAACGCAAGTTTACTGATGAGTAGTTGGGGATGGTCAGTTTGAAAATAAACGCAAGTTTATGAAAACTAGCGCAGAGAGTGAACACTACTCGGTCAAAAGACCCTTGATTTTAAGAACAACAGTATTATTTTTTCTGAGTGGTGGTTGTGTTAGCTGTCGACCCGGTCGCAATCAGATCATACTTCACAAACGTGATTCACTTATCACTAAACAGTTTGAAATGGGGACTGGACGCCGTGAGTAGTTCAAACGTTCCCGGCCACACAATATACATGAGAATCAAGTGATCAGTTATCGTGTTCCAGACGACTTCCATCGAAAGCAAAAGTGACTTTACGGTCCAATTTTTTGAAGCACATAAAGGATCCGGGTCCAGATCTCTTCTTGCCTCCCTTCAAGAATGATGGCGGGGGGTTAACATTAAAAAAGGACCACAATTTTTCGGACAGTTTGAGAAACTGAAGAGGTACCTCGAAGGAAAAACCTGAAGTCTGTGTCAACTATAGAGGTACCAACTTCGCCTCTGTCATATCCAAATCATTCGTTGATCCTGTATAGGGTGAACTGAAAGAGCTCGGCGCGAAGTTTCTTTCTGATACGACATGGATTATGCGGAGGACATTACACGTAGCATATAGAACATACCAATTACGATGAGTGACCGGGCTGGTCTGTGAAGAATGCTAGTTTGAGATGGCACACTCTTACCCCCACGTTCTTTATTGTACGCAATTGGTCTGAGACTGGGTCATTTTTCACACTTGAACGACACCATCTGGTCAGCTTGTAATAGTGCTGATGATATATCAGTAAGAATGGCAAAGGCACACGCTGCGTCACTTGTACTTAAAAAGACTTCCAACTGTCGTTGCAGGGAATGATGTATAGTGCACTGTGTTGCACTTTGCTGCACATTTCAAAGACGTGACCGGATAAACAACACCAATAAACTTTTGGTTGACCGTAGTTAGCTTCACCAGTTGACCTGTATTAAGTGGGATGGCCATGTGTTTGACACGGCCACTTGCCAGCGGATGTAGGAAAATTTTGGAAACGCAGTCAGCTGATCAACTCATACAAATGCACAGTCAGCGATGGTTAGACATTGTATGTCAGCATGGCGCTTACCCTGTCAAGACCGCTCACGGATGGATAAACCTACGGAATGGTTGAGCAGTGAGGTGGTTAAAAAACACCACTCCTGTGAGTAGTGCAAGCAGGTATCACCAGCCAAGTTGGAAGCCACACGGCTGTTCAGCCCTCAGATGGTAGCGCGATGCAGTCAATTATAGCTGTTTTATTTAAATTTATCTTAATCGGCTTCGGTTTTAAGATATCTGCACCAAATTTAGTAGGAATGGAGCAAAACAGTTTGGGCGTCGTGTTTAGCATGTTATTGTTTCGGTTTTCTTGACATTTGTTTCTTTTCCGGATATTGTTTATCACACTTGCGGCGAACAGCACATGGAGCCACAATACTGCATGATCAGACCCACGATCGTCCTGAATGGAATGAAATGGACTGGCAAATAGCCTCACACAAACTTCAAATGAAAACGTACTTCTCAACGTCAAATAGAACGGAAAACTGTTGGATCCATGAGGGGATTTTCATTTCCGTGGAATAAGGTGTGGAAATATCACACAATTTGCAGAGAATAAAGCCGGCACTTTATGTCAGTATCGTCACTGTTCATAAACAGAGAAACCTCGATGGTTTACACCGAAGCTCAACTGCTATGCAATCACAGAGAAGAACAAATCCTATCTAAGCAGCGAAGAACAGGGAAGAGATGGCAGATAACTCTCAGAAACACTTACCTAAACCAAACATTCAACAACGTGTTCAACAATTTTTGTACATGAAAAGAAGGTTTCATCAGCAAGACTATTCTTTTGCATCTTTCACCGTCTTAACTTATTAACTGCACTTGCTACACGCACGATCTAATAGAATAAGGGTATCCACATCGATGAACGCGGTCAACCGCCATATTCCTAATGTTTTCAGTCAAGGGCCAGATGGGTCATGGGAAACTCAGTCTACGGACCGAACACGACGGACATGGTTCCCAATGTACCAGCGGATGTTTTCATTTCCTTGTGCCAAACAATCGACTGGCCACCTCGTTATGTAGGCCAGCAGGCTGCAGACTAAGTAAGGCGTGTGTACCTTGGCAAATTACAAAGAAATCACTCACCAAAGAACACGTGAACCCTTGATTCGTTTTCCGGCACGCAGCAACTGCTGAGTTGTATATAACCGTACTAAGCTAACTATTATCACGAAAATTTAAACCCATTATACGGGGTTGATTGCTTCTCTTCCACGAGCGAAACCGATTCAATAAAAATTACAAGAATATCCAACGAGCGCTGGTTAGTCTGGGGTTAATTCGACTGGAGAGATCGGGTCTATGAGCCTTATGGAAAGATCGGTACGACAGTTACCTATCTGGATGACTATCATGAAACACATCGCTCATGGCGCCATTGCCTGCCTTGACTGTTCAAAAGCTGCGGTGAGACCTACATTGTTGTCGTGGTCGAAAACTACACTACAGAGGAAAAATCACAATAATCCGTAATCCCTACTATCAGTGTAAGCTTTCGCAAATTTAGCGAAACAGAAACGTTGATAGACAGCGTGAACAACGGTGAAGACAAAATACTTACTTCGTAATAAAACCGAACTCTCCTCGATTTTCTCATTCATAAATATTCAGTTTATGCCGAAGGTGGAGCAAATATTACTGTGGTGGATTGTCAGGTCGGAGGTGCGAGTTTTCGAGCGCTCGGCCGACAGAGGGAGAACAAAAACAGAAGGAGAAAACAAGGTCAATCGTCCTTATTATCAATGGCTACTAATGCCAGGGGGTGAGTTAAACAAGCTGGCAAAAATTGAAAACGAAACATTGGACCGTATCCTGTTGACACCAGCAAAAAGTTAAAATGTAGGATTTCGAGACACGTGGTAGTGTGATATACTGTTCCCCTATATTCTAGATTCCCATAAAATAGACGTCAATTTTACGAACAGCTTTTCTCGGTTATTCTCAACTGGTTTCTACAATTACGTGAAATATAGATTTATACGTGGGTAAATAAGGCAGGTCACATGGGTCTGTAAACGTCCCACGGGATGATGCCTATCAAAGTCAAATGGAGGGAGGTGATGGTGTTGCCTACGGGCTAGTCACAGTTGATAGAGTCAACTGGTTCAGCTGGGTTTCCAGTGGTTTTGGGGTGGATGACCAAGAAAGGTGAAGAGTATGTGCGAGCTGTGTCTGTGCATGGGTCAGAGTCTGATGGAGATGGCCTCAGTTGTTGAGAAAAATCACACTTTGATCGATTTGAAGTGACCTTGGTGGAAATCTTGAATAATTGTAAACGCTTTGTCCGATTTAATTCGAGGACCAGCGGCAATCGTGTGAGATCCGACTGCGCTTGAAATGGGGTTCATCGAACCATTACAAAGCCATTTCGAGAGGCGTTCATGCATCCTATCTGACAGCTACCTTGTGATTCCACCAGAATTAAGACTGAAGAAAATATGAGAAGGTAAATACACAAAGAAGAAGAGAACTTGGCCACACTGTCCTTAAGACGTGGCCCAGGTATCGAGCAGATAATGAACGATACGACAAGTTCTGCCGCAAAGACAGACTGACGAAATTCGGCTTTTCCCAACCGACAGTGCTATTATTATTTTTCTAGCTTCGCTTGTTCAATCCTCATAATGTGGCTGAAAGTTAATTAAATCGTGTATGCTGGATTCCCCTAATTTATGTTCAGTAAATTGCCGGTTTGTTGGGTATACAATAATCTTGCAATTTCAGGGTAGAACACCTCCAGCGACACGAACATTTTGATGCTGACCAAAGCTGTGCAAATTTATCAAAGGAATAGAAAAAACTGTACATGCAGTTCACTAAAATCCTTCCTGCTGAGGAAGCATTTTGACATAAGGAACTCGACATTCATGCCGGCTACTTCCTCACCAACTTCTGAAGTGATTGCTGATTATGCAGCTTCCAACGAAGCGCTTCCGACGTTTGGGAAGACGAAACTACCAAATGAAGTTTCTCACATCATCTTATGGCAAACAAGAGAGACGATAGAATATCGAGAAATTTCTTTAGAAACTGAAGTCACTAATCAGTCAAGATACCTTCTGGTTCACTACTGCTGAACAGATTCGAAATGAATATTTGAAATGTGGTTATGGATGGAAGGCAAGTTAATAGAGCACGTAAGAGGAAATTGAAAAAATGATCGCTCTATATCAACAATCTGCTCCAGAATAAGGTAGGACTCTTAAAATCGCTTATCAGCAACCTCACTCCTTTCAGTCAATATCCTTTTCTTGCTCCTCTTCGGTAATGGAACTCGAAAAGTTCTCTGGTCATTGTACTCCACGACGACTTCCTGAGGAAAGTCATCACTATCAACAAAGACTGCAATGTATCAGTGGTTCTCGGTGATACATAACTGTCATACATGAGGAGAAAAGCAGGCCCTGATCAAGAAAAAAAGGGGAAAAGGAAAAGGACCTAGCTAATGATATCAAAATGCCTTCACATTGAGGCGAACAATCAGGTTATAAGTGAAAACAAGGTGTTATCAGTTTTATGGATTTCAATGCCCCACGTCATTAACCGCACTTGTTTCATAGATAACTCGGTCAAACAACGATAGCATTCACGCCGTCGAGCCCGATTAGCCGCCATCCCACTTGACGTCTCCAGCCACCGACTGTGTGGGTCACAATGTCCCCAACCAGAGAGAGGAATTCGACTTACAACAACTTGCCTCATTGTGAATGACGTCAATTCTCTACACTATATTATCATCTATCGACCTCGCACCTTATAACAGTCGGCCGCAGCACTGGCAGAAGGCTCTGTGGGGAAAATAACTAGCTGGCATCTTTAACACAGGACCTAGCAATCTAAGTCCGTGTAAACTACGGGCAGAACGAAGAAAATCGTTTGACACTTACTACCAGCTACCCCCTACCTAACTTCTATGTTGCTTACCCGTTTCAGACATCAGATGAAGTGGATCGAACGCAGACATTAATGACCAAATACTCGAAGACCGGAACTGTACCAGTGGCACTCAGGAATACTGTCTTGATAGAATATTTTACGACGTAACTAACTTTTTAATACCGCCTAATCGATTTTTCGTCGACATACTTCTTGAATTTTCTTCACGAAAAAGTTGAAACTCCTGTTGATAGGAAACTGTTGTCCCCTGTGTATTTCGATTATAGCGTATCGCCATCCGTTCGTTCCGCTTGAAAACCTAGCATTCAACTGTGAGCCAATAGTAACTAAATAGCGACGAAGCTTCGCATTCGACAAGAATTTCTTTCGACTTGGAATAGAAACAATTTTGATGAATCTTAGCATTGGACTATCGCTTTCATAACGCGTAAAACAGACCATGGAAGATTGCAACCGTTTTGTAAAAGGTCTTACTACGAGGTATCTGATGGCAACGACACGTTGTGGACTTGTCCGCCCATAATGATCAACAGATCGTCCACATTTTCTACACACTTTACTTCTGGATTAAGTGTCGAGCTTCTTTCATGCTGTGTGATGCCGACATCGTCTAGGTCACTTACGAAAGACCCCAGGGAAACCGTACTCATCATTAGTCACCTTTTCTCGTGGAGACTAATGTCTCAAATGTCGCCACCGTTGATTTCTCAACATATTGTGGAAGACCTGTGGTATTTCATCCACAATCCTGTCACGTAAGTCTCCTGTCGAAAATGATGTCTACGCTGTAGTTGAGATTGAAGAAAGTGGGGACAGTAAATTCTACGACCCCAATTCCAGCCGATTACTGGTCAGCGCCATGAGTAAAGATGAACAGTGGTGTTTTGACCTTTGATGTCATGTATTATCCAGGGAAAGAATACCACGCAGCTGAAGCACCACCCTGCACGTATTAGGCATCAAAAAGCGAGCACGCTTTTGAAGCAGCTACATAGTTTAGTGTGCCACGAAGATGCTGTTAGGATTTTCAATTTCACAGATCCCAAAAACCTGCTCACTTCTACCGAGAAGATGAAACATGCTATCTCACGAATATCAAAAAGCTAAGAATTTACAACTTACCAAACGGTATCGTCATTGAAACGACCAAGCCTTTCAAGAAACGGAATGTTGACAACATGAGCCTTGCACCATTTGTTGCTTGCAACAAGCACTTCACAACAATCGTTGATGGGTAGCCAAGTCTCGTTCGCGTTTGTCTGCTCGGATGTGATGGCTTCTGTTAACTACCCGGTACTCAGTACGCCCGCCCTTTTTTTAGGAATGAAAAAGTGAAAAGCCATCTTCAAAACAAAGACACTGCCAACAGCAGAACAACAGAACGGACAAGCGGAGAGAACTAACGGTTAACCCTGACGAGCAAAAGCACTTGCGGACAAGAACTCAGTGTTGCTCACCGGTTTACGTCGTATGTTCGTATGTATAGTCACAGCAATAAACACCTGTAGTGCACTGGGATTAGTGGCAATCTAAATTTCTTGGTTTTCGGCGTATAGGAAAACATTGTTGGAAATATTGTTTGGAAGGTCGTTGATACAAATCAGAAATATCAGACTACCTAGCACTGACTCCTGAGGAACTCTCGCAGAAATAGAAGAGAGGTACGAAATGCCTGATCCGGTTTGAACCATAAAAACCCTATCATCAAGGAAAAAGGCAATCAACAAAGAATCTCTTCTTGAATACCACAGGCTTTCCGTTTGTGTTTCAGGGGGCTGTGCGAGATACGGTCAAAAACTTTGGCGAAACCAAAGAAGATAGTTTTTGTGCTGAAGCCATTGCCTTTAGCCTCCATTAGACTATCCATGAAAATAAGCGTTTTCGTTACGCATGACCGGTTAGGAAGAAAACCATGCGTGGTAGAAGGATGAATATGGTTCGATAAGAATTGGCTGAAGATGGAACGCTTTGTTTGGCGCTTGATTATCTTGCGCGGAATGCTATTAGGGCTGACTGGCCGACAGCTAGCCGGAGAGTTCCGGTCGCCAGCTTAAGATATTGGCGTGACCGTCGCATCGTTCTATGCGTTAAGGAGAATGCCAGTCTGGATTGTCTGCTTAAACAGCTTATAACGGGGTTCAGCCAGACTAGCAGCTGCCTTTTTGAGAAATCTGGGATGGATATTTTCAGGACCCATTGCACTGTACGAAATGGCCCTAAACAAAAGTTCGTCAACATCTAGCACAGCAGTAACGAATGGTTCCCGGAAGTTCTGCGAAGATAGGGTAGGATGTTATTTCAGCGGTGCGACGATATAGACTGCCAAGTAATACTCCCTGAATAACTCGGTCACAACTAGGAAGTCAGACGAAGTCTTCCCGTCGGGCAGTCGAAAGAATGAGCTGGATGTTTGGTTTTTCTTAGTCGTTGCACCTGCTTAAATAAGTTTTTGCTCCCACAGACTCTGAGAGGGATTTTTTCTTGTACGAGTTTGGTGTACTTCCGGATATCCTGTCTACACCCATTCTGAACGATGTGGAACGTGCTTATGTCTTCCAAGTTCCCCGTAAGCGTATGTTTTACGAATCAATGGGAACAGTTACCGAGGAGACGACGTAGTCTGTGTAGAAGGAGTGACCGAAAAGAAAAAGCGCACAGTTTACGCGGTACAAATAATTAGTCCGTCTTCTGGAATGCCTTCTGAAACACACGGCAGTTCTAGCCCAGGAAGTCGTAGTCAAGAAGAAGTGAACCTATGTAATTTCTCAGGCCGTTTAAATCAGTCTGACTAAAATTTCCAGTTGTGGACCTTTTTGCTGGTTGTTGTAACCAGTGACAGGTAAAATGAAGGATTTTCAGACAGTGGTCATTGGGTCCAAGTGGTGGCTTGATGACCACTCTGTTCGCCAGGTGGCTGTCACTAGTGATGACTAGATTGAGAAGAGAAGGAACTTGACCAGAACGATGCCGCGTTGGGGCACTGGCATGCTGTCGTATTGGCGTCAATGGGAAAGTCAAGAATCCGTCTTTACAGTCTCGGTGAGAAACTGATGCCCAGATTATCTTTGTTGCGTTAAAGCCAACCACAATAATCACACGAGTGAAGCGTTGTAGTCATAGGAAGATTTCTAGGTTCACGTTAAGAATGTCGTCATCGGAGACGTAGAGTGAGAAAGAACGATAAATAACTCCACTAGGAGTGAGTCTTAGCCAAGCAGTGCTAGTTAAAGTAACAAAGCGTCACGTTTATCAGATAACTAAAGTCCACCGATAACCGTGGGTATTAGGAGATATTGCTGGACGAAAATTGTAGAACCCCTCCGTTCTCCTTCAAGTTGAGTCGGTTTGGTAAACTGAATACCCAGAGACACCCAGTTCAGTGTCACTGATGCCACTTGTAAGCCAGGTCTCCGTGAAAGCGGACATATGCGGTTAGGTGTCATGAATTAACTGTCTGAATCCCGGTAATTTAGTGAACAGACTCAGACAGTTAGTATGCGTGCACTTAAAAGCTAATTTTTCGTTGGATTTCGCGAGAAAAGAGAAAGGGGAGTGCTTGGGAGAGCTTGTGAAAGAAAACCTGGGATTAAAGAGAATGGTGGTTTTGGACTCGGCCTGTTCTTCCGAGCTGTTCTGACGATCTCTCATTGAGGATAGGGTCGCGATATCACCGCTTGTGCGTACAGGAGGCTTGACCAGCAAATTGCGACCCCTACACCCCTGGTGAATCCCGCTTTGTGGAGGGTGTTTGAAAGCTTTCATCTGTGGAAAATTCAACTTTCTGTTCTGCGGAGTGCGGGGTTTGAATGAGGATAATGGTCGCAGTGTTATGCAGCCACTGCTAAAAATACCTGGTGGGGCGGACCAGAGAAGTGCTTTTTAAGCCACAAGAGATAGCCTAGTAGTTTACTTTCAATCTGAATCCTTGGGAAAAGAAATTTCTACGGGCCCATTTGCTGGGTCCTGGGACAGGTAACTCGGAAGACGGTTTTTGCTGTTTTAAAGACCTCAACACTCGCGCCTGTGCTTGGGGTGTCGATTGTTGGAATGACTACAGAAACGGCCTTTTTGCTTTCTACTACAGACACGGATGTTTGAGTAGATACTTCAAGAGAGGAAACTACGACTTCAGCCTCCATTCGTCATGATTCATGACTCAATCTTAGCCCGCTGTTTGCATCTTAACCTCTCTTGCCGGGAGCGATCGAAAAACACGCATCCCAGGTGGGCGTTGGCGGACTTCAAAGCCACTATTTTTCTCACCACTGCCTCGGAGATGTGCATGGCTGGCAAGGTTACCAAAAGACAAGGTGACATTTTGGTCGCTTTGGTGCGCAGCCTGCTCGCGAGTACGGAGTTTATGTTGTGCAGGAAGAATGAAGACGTTAAGGGTGATTTGACTAGCTCGGTTGGAGATGTTATGGGCAAATGGCCCCATAAAACAATTCTGTCTTCTTTGAGAGCTTTCTCTTGCATTCTTATTCCTGTTTCCTCTGTGTGTGCAGTTGACAGGGCAACTGTCCTTTTGGCGATTGCAACATCAGGGAAGGCAAGGGCTACGTACTCATTTAAAGAGTGGAGTTCCAACCTAACATCAGACAGAGTCCGTTGGTACTCCTCTATCCTACTCCCCATAGAAGAAATAGAAGGATATGCACAACTAAGATGAGACTCACATTTCCATTCGCAGATTTTTTGCGTCGCTCCATTTTTCGTGGTGTGTGCGTGGCCAGTCAGCGCCAAAGCGATGCCCTGGTTTCCCTCAAACTTGCAGCGTATGCAGATAAAACTGAGAGATGAAGAGGCATACTGCTTGTGTTGGTGTTAGATGAGTACAGCGCATTTGACGGGATACCACTTCTAGCACTGGAGACACTGTGTAACGTGTTATACGGACATTTTGCATCCGTGCCGGCCACACACACTCACTGCCTCTGTCAGTGTCTGCGGAGTCCCAGCACTGCTAGATCTAACATGTGCCATTGTCGACAGGAAAAAGCAAACAATGTGTAACCCAAATAGTTCAATACTTGAAGAATTAGTGTGTTGTTTGTTATACCGTGACAGTAATTGCACACGATTTTTGATGCGCAGGGCATAAAATATGAGTAGACATTGATAGAAAAAAATGCGACCAAATTTTGAGTTGCCCATGATTAAAAAACGAAACACGTGCTCCGAACCGAGGTTGGAACTTGCGGTCGCGTTATTGACTATCCTACTTATGAGGTTTTAATGAATGAGCGGAAGTTAACGTTCGGCAACACCACACCTCGGAAAAACTCCGTCAACGTGCTAGAGCAGGTAAAAAACACCTCCCATCACTTCGTTACATTTGTGGCTAACCGCATCCAACCACCCCGCGGGTTAATTCAGAGCTGTCAATGGTTACACGTTCCGCCAGAGTTAAACTTGGCCGACCAGGCCGCTTGGGAAACCCACGGTGCCCGTTCTCAACAAATTGCATGTTTGGCTGAACGGCTCGATTTTTCTGGCGGAACTTGTGAGTTCGTGACCACCTACAAAATCGCTCCAACAATCCAAAGCCAGAAAACCGGGTCCAAGGAAGAATGCTAACAGTGGCTAACGATATTAACGCCCAATGGTAGATGGGCCTCGCTTCGCTTCATTCACATTGATATACCTTACTCCGTGCGATATCACGGTTAATAAATTTCAATAACTATTTTACTTTTATAAAGTCTAGTCGACAGTGTTGTGTTATGCCGGGTACGTTGCGTGAGGTTAAACTGGATCTAGTGCGCAAGTCCATCGTTCGACTGGAGCAGCAGAGCGGATTTGGTAAGAAATATACGGAGCCCTCTGAAAGTCAAACAGACATGCTAGCTCAACTAAGCCTGTTTATTTAGATGATGTCTTATTTGTAGATAGAAAGGATTGAATCAGGCTATTATGTGGTAACCGATAATTGATACCTCCAGGCGGTGGCGTTATTATGGACATGGTTGTCACCTAGTGATATGAGAATAAAGGCCACTTGGGAGCTGGACACGTTTTATCGTCCATTCGTAGGAGGTTTTCGACTTTCGAGGGCACGGCTGATGTGCGCCGTGTGCTAGTAAAGTGCGTAAAGCGAAAAATGTTCTCAGAGAAGCCAAACCAACTACCGAAGGACCCACATCCTGTTGGTCGCACGGCAGCCGGTCGCCTCCTCTTTACAGATTGCGGGGTGGATTATTTTGGACTGTTGGGGGTTTGGCTCGGATGAAGCATTAGTAAAGAATATGGCTGTCCCTGTGCCTGTCGAAGGACAACAGCCATACGTTTGCAAATATCACAGTCGATGACAACGGACTCTATTCTGAGGTGCGATGACCGTCAGGATATACCAGAAGTTGCGTACCTGCGCAGAGCTGAGGAGAAGGTTGCGCATCTTAAACCTGGACAGGGTCCATCGGAATTCAGTGGTTCCTAGCATCTATTAGCACTATGATACCCCCGCTACTTGTTTCGGCCTATCAAGTTTTACCACAGATATGCCGGTAGTTCCCGAACAGGCATCGCCATTGTGTTTCATGTTGCAGGTCATCTCGACACAGAGCGTCTGCGGGCTCACCAAAGAGCAAATATTTACACTGAATCATATCCATCGCTTCTTTCGCGTGGAGTGCGGAAAAAGTGCCTCCAAGACGCAGAATACGGTAGGAACTCTCTGACATACTTTCAAAGAATACTCCAATTCATCCACGGAGCCGTTCTTCGGAAAATGGTGCAGCAAACCACACGGTCATAACTACGTGGGGATTTAAGGGAAAGTTTCTTGGATCGAGATGGTTAGCCCGCAGTCACTGACCACTTGCTACGCTCTTCATAACACAGGCACGCTGCAACTTCTATTGTGAGCTTCGACTCATCATTGAACGCCTCCAGGATTCTGGTAAAACTGTTACCAGGCGTAGTGTGACTGGTGACATTCATATGACCACAAAAGCCCAAGTGCTCAAAAAGCCTGATGCTCAAAGTAAACATGCATTCCGGCTGTTAAATCGTCCTGCACGGGTAAGGAGAACGAGTTGGTAAGACTCAAGTATAAGATGTATCGATTGGTTACGTGGTACAGTCATAAAAAGCACGAATAACCAAAGACAACCGATCAATAACTAACTGACGAATCGGCAAGCACTGTTTTGTGAAACCAGAAGGCGAACGACACAAGGGTTACTTTATTGGAGAAACCAACACACTACTTAAGCGTCTGAGCACGACTAGAAACGGAAACACTCATTTGCACACCATACACTTCTGAGGATACTCCAGTCGCTTTAGACACCATGTATCAGTTCCGTCGTGTAGCGAAAGCCATTATATGTCATTCTGCCCTCCAACGATCCATCCCGTATCTCTGCCGTATTTATCACGCGATTATCCCGATCCGCGATCATCTCGATCCATGCTGCTACTGAATAGTGGTGTGAGTAGTATGGTGCGACCGT